>KV751337.1:1591052-1655338 GCA_001698575.1 Mola mola
CTTGGTTTGGGCTCTGTTCTTTTTTGGGGGGGATTATCAATATATATATATAATGGCAAATTTAATTACCATTGATAAGATGAAATTTATGCCACCAGTCATATGATGATAAATAGAGCAAATGAGATGTCATAGCTTTGATGAAATTAATAAGTGCAGAATCTATACGCTTTGATGCAGTGGGTGGCATTATGCAATTGGTTATAAGAAAGCGTGCATATAATATTTTATCAACAACAAACAACAGTGTATATATATTTATTCTGGACAGAGATCTCAGGTGTTATTCCTGGGATTTGTTGGAGCCACTCTCCCAGCTTGGAATTTACAGCCCCGAGTGCTCCTATCACCAATGGTACCACTGATGACTTTACTTTATCACTTGGGATTGCGACATCTACCACTACCGCCTTTTTATCCTGCTTGTCGACCACCACGATATCCGGGTGATTAGCCACTACCATCTTGTTGGTCTGGATCTGGAAGTCCCACAGGATCTTAGCTCGGTCGTTCTCAATGACCTTAGGAGGTGTTTGCACACTTTGATCCTGAAACCTCCAGCCCATACTCGGCACAGATGTTCCTGTATGCTTAATGGCCACTTGGTTGTGACGCTCCAAGTATGCTTTACCTGCCTGCATCTTGCACCCTGCTGTTATATGCTGCACCATCTCAGGGGCATCTTTGCACAGTCTGCACCTTGGGTCCTGTCTGGTGTGGTAGACCCCGACCTCTATCCATCTTGTGTTCAGGGCCTGTTCTTGTGCTGCCATGATCAGTGCCTCTGTGCTGTCCCTGAGACCGGCCTTCTCCAGCCACTGGTATGTTTTCTCGTTATCAGCCACTTACTCTATCTGTCGGTGGTACATCCTGTGCAGGGGCTTGTCCCTCCATGATGTTCTCTCTTCTTCTTCTTCTTCTTTCTCCTAACTGGGTTTCTGCTGCCTGAGGCATTCACTTAGCAGGTCATCATTGGGAGCCATCTTCCTGATGTATTCCTGGATCTAGGTTGTTTCATCTTGGATAGTGGCTCTGACACTCACTAATCCTCCACCTCCCTCTTTCCGCTTTGTGTACAGCCTCAGGGTGCTGTAATTGGGTGAAACCTTCCATGCATGGTGAGGAGCTTCCTTGTCTTGATATCTGTGGCCTCTAGCTCCCCCTTTGGCCAGGTTATTATACCAGCAGGGTATCTGATGACAGGTTGGGCATAGGTGTTAATGGCTCTGATTTTGTTCTGTCCATTCAGCTGCCTTACTCTATGTAGGTATTTGGCTGTGGCTGACTTCCTTGCAGTCTCTTCATGATTCCCATTTGCCTGCCAGATCCCAAGGTATTTCTTGCTATCCTGAACATCAGCTATGTTGCCTTCTGGTAATTCAACCCCTTCAGTTGTGATCATCTTGCCTCTGTTTGATATCATTCGCCTACACTTGTCTGGCCCGAATGACATGTCGATGTCACTTCTGTAGATCCTGGTGATGTGGATCAATGAGTCGATGTCTCGCTGGGTTCGATTCCCAGGTCAAGGCCTTTCTGTGTGGAGTTTGCATGTTCTCCCAGTGTCTGCTTGGGTTCTCTTGGGGAACTCCGGCTTCCTCCCACAGTTCAAAGACATGCAATCTGGGGGTAGGTTAATTGGTCACTCTAAATGGCCCCTAGGTGTGAATGTGTTGTGTGTCTCTATATGTGAGCACTGCAATGAATATTGTTGAGCTCTTAAATTTAATTATTAAATTTAATTATTGAAGACTTTTGCTGCATTTCTGACAACCATACAAAATAGAAAGTAATAATAGTCTCTCTTTCTTGTGATTATGATGTGCAAAACATGGAGCAGTTATTTTTTGCAAACTATACAGTTGTATTTTAGTGCGGTTTAAATTAAAAATCTAATAGCCTCTTGACGAATGCTACCATCCTGGGACCAGGATGATTGTTCCGTTAATAGACTTGTGTGTCAGGTAGCATAAGGACTGGTGTTCAGTGGGTGTGCGAGTCAGAATGAAATCCCTCCAGCTCTGAAATTCCCCATTGTGACAAGGGCAAGCCTGTGCCTCTGGTCATCAAGCTTTTTACAGCATGAACCTGTGATCCTTGTACTTCTTGGCATCATTAAAATCCCCAGCATCATCTATAGCCCTGTTTTAATCCATAGCAACAACAGCACAATAGTTTCTTGTTCTGAGATTATCAAAACACAATCAAACTGGATAGTTCTTGGTAGTTGAGGCTCGGGGGAAACTTCCACAGGCACAGCACTGAAGATAATGCAGTGACGCATGTGCTCCCAGCCATGATGGCTGCTTTGGTTGTCACAGTTGTCAGGGCTTGCAGTTGGCAACTGGCACTGTGGTTTTGAGGCTGTATTTTCCAGCAGCTGCAGTAATTTGCAGTTTTTAAACCCTCTGAATTCCTCTGGATAATGGACAGCCCTGTTGCTAGGGTTCAACACCAATCTTTTCATGGCACAATGTGCAAGGGGTCCTGGGTTTTTTGTAATGCAGTCCTGGATATATTACAAAAAGGGGCCCAAATTATTGGTTGATCTGTTAGTCCATTAGATTCACTCTGCCACCTGGTCCTCTTCGTAGAGCCTGGTTGATATAATATTTAAGTGTTTGATACTGATATTAGGGGGAAAAAAGTTTCAACATGTACCAATACTAATATATTGGCCAATTTCTATTTGTCTTAGAACTCATGTTTGCTCCAAATAGTGCAGTGGTGGGGGTAGGTGCATGCATTTCAATTAGTATTTTCATAAAATTTTTGATTGATGCCAATTACCATAATGTCCCATACTTTAGGTTAATTATTTAATAACAACTCTAAAAAGGTGGCTTTTTGATAGCATATTTTGTAAAAATAAAATACAGTGCCTTGAAAGTGCTTCTTGTTAGGGTGCCAGAACAACAACAAACAAAGCAGTTACATCTCCCTACCGTCAAAATGCGGCCCCATAACGGGGTAGTTTCTTATACAGTTCACAGCAAGAGGCTGAACATTTCAGCCTTCTCTTTGTTATTCTGCAAAACCTGTGCATGCACTGCTCCCTTGTCTTGACTATTGTGGAAGGGATAGGCGGTTTCAGTAATTTCAATATTGGAATACTCGCATTACTCTATGAACATGTACTTAAGTACTTGCAAAGTATACATATAGCGTTATATAGTAACAAGAGCGTGATGCGTAGAAGCAATGGACTGCCCAGACATAGCTTACTGTTTACTAAGTAGCCTGCAATACCTCACTAAATATATGGCTGTCAGAGAACATTAGAACACAACACATTAACATTTCTGTAAATAACAAACAGTGGAAACCAGCTGCAGTTTCAAGCGTACACAGACACACACCTTTGCCCCACTCCTTGGCAGCTGCTTTAAGCTTATAAAGTCTGTAGTAACAGCCATCTCGTCAACGCGTTGCCTTATCCTCGTACATTTTTCCACTCTTGTGGCTCGTACTCCGGCCAGCTTTCAGCCCATGGATGCCTGCTCCTTCCACAAGACTTAACGAAAATGGGAGCAGATCTCCAGTTACCATTTTCATTATTAGCACTAACAGACTATACATGTATGTTATCATTAAAGCAGCATGTGCTAACAGAGCAGATGATATGATGCAAGACTGTTTTCTGTTGTCTGTCGTTGTGGGTTGCTTCTCATGCTTTCAGTGCCTGTGGTTAAATATCAAACTAGTATTACCCCACACATTTTGTTTTGGTCAAAGTTTCAGGCCTCACCTTTCTGGCAGCTGACAGCTGCCATGGTGCATGTAACGCTAACGAAGTTCAACTGTTGTAGCCAAAAACAACACTCTGCAGGTTTGCGAATAGTAAAACGCTACTCGAATAATGTAACCAAACAGTACTCGAATACCCAAACCTGATTGATGGTCACTTTGCAGCTCACAACAAAGTGTCTCTCCTTCAGTCTTGGCAGTGGAGTCTTCACCTTTTCAAAAGACAAAAGGCACACAAATAATGCTAGTCCAAAATTGATAGTGCTAGTGTTTTCAATCATATCTTACAATATTTAGTGCTGCATAAAATAAGCAAATCTCATCAGCACCGTAGAATACTAATTTTGTTAACAGCGTATCTGCACTGTTTCACTTGTCCTAATTAGTGTCCTTTCCAAAGTAAATTATATAATTGTTTTCTGCAAAGCTGGAAACAAATACACTGTTGGGATGTAATAATAAATGCAAAACTTTAACACATGCAAAAAAAAAGAATATTCACCTGGGCTATTTATCAGGTTCGGGGTACTGCGGATCCAATAATGCAGAGACACACAGGGAGCTTTCTGAATCAACGTTGTTTCACTTAAAAGAGGTCTAAACTGGGAAATCAAACTAGGCAGCAAAGGTACAGTTAAGGAATAGACAAACTCAGTACTCGGGATACAGAACAATGATTTAACACAAGGAACTCACACGGAGGATACGCTGGACTGCTCACTAGGAAGACAAGACGATCTGGCACAGAAGGAAAGGAACACAGGTGTTAAATACACAAGGGAGAGGTAGACAATTAGACACATGTGAGACACATTAGGGAGGAGAAGTAATCACACATACCTGCGGGACAAGACTTGAGAGGACATGGGGAATAAGACACAACAGAATTTCAAAATAAAACTGGAAAAACTGAATGACTCTAACAGACACTTGACACTAGCGGACACTGACACTATTATGGTCATTTTATGTTGTAAGAAGCAGTGACAAAGTTATGGAAGGATTATATAGCATTAGTTTTTGCCAACATTGACCATGGAAATCAGTAGTAACCGCCACCTCAAAAATTACCATGCAGAATAAACCCTGGAACTTCACTAATTTTTAGAAACAGCAATATATAATAATATTATATATCTTCCTCCCAGAGTCCAAAAACATGCAAATCCTTAGGGTTAGGTTAATTGGTCACTCTAAATTGCCCGTAGGTGTGAATGTGCGTGTGAATGGTTGTTTGTCTCTATATGTCAGCCCTGCGATGAACTGGCGACTTGTCCAGGGTGTACCCCGCCTTCGCCTGAGGATGCTGAGATAGGCTCCAGCCCCCACCGCGACCCCTAATAGGATAAGCGGTAGAAAATGGATGGATGGATGTGTGACACATGGGTAAAGTTTATATGAGTTATTTTTAAAAGGTAAAATGATGGAATATTGTGTATTAACTTAATTGCCTGCAATATACAGTAAGGTCCAGAAGTACTTGGACAGTTACACAGTTGTTTTCATTTTACTTCTTTACACCACCACTAAGGATTTGGAACAAAATATCAAGGTGTGACTAAAGTGCAGAATTTTATCTCTAATTTAAGAGCGTACACAAAAGATATGGCATTTACTGTTAGGAATTACAGACATTTTAACTAGAGCAACTCCATTTTCAGGGGTTCAAAAGTATTTGGTGAGCTTTATGTGAGACAAAAGCTAATAAAAACCATACTGACGAGCAGATTTCCAGTCCTGTGTGCAAGAGCCATGGACATCATGAGATGTATTCATGGCTGCCTTAGTTTATTTATTTTAAGGGATTTCTTTTGTATTATTCCTTAATTTATTTATGTAATAATTTTGGATTTGTTTTAAAATCTCTATTTACTTTTGTTATTTATTTCTATTGGACAAAAAAGATATTTCAGTTTCACAAAGAAAAAGCAGCATTCTTTTGCTTTGTTTGAAACTGTCTCAGACGCATGAGGGATTTTTAATTTGTAGTTTGGTGTGAGACAGCAGGGACATAGTGAATATCTGTTTCTGCCTGAAAATGTCTTTAGGACAGATAATATTTTAATTTTCTAATTTATAAACAATGGAAATATGAATTATTTTTCAATGTGCAAAGTTTTTTACGGCCCCACTCCCTACATAGATTCAATAAGGAAAAGAAAAAGAAGAAATTACAGTGTTTTGTCCTTTTTGTCTGGGGAATAATACAGCAAGGCTTTCTCATATATAATTTGTCTAAAATCTAATTTTGCAAAGATAATCGAAATTGACAGTTTAGTGAAATATTACATCTATAATTCGCACATATTGGAGATTAATAGTGGCAATATTGATATTCACTTAATATACTAATACAACTCGGTAATTCAGTTGAGCTTTACATATTTGTGTCATCAGCTTTTACATTGTTGTATGTGTGTTGCCCTGGCCCAGTTGTTATGTGGTCAAGATTACTTCAGAGAAAACACAGCTTTCCTCACTGTAGCCACATGTAGAATGGTAGGTATCTGTTGCATTAACTGCTGCTGAAAAAGTCCCTTTACTATAATAAATTATACAGTTGTAGGGGCTGATTAATTTCTCTGTCCATTCCTCTTGAGGACATTTAACTCTGTACCCTGTCACTGTGTATTTATATGCTGCAATTAATATCATCTGGTCATCTTTAATACATCATCTGTGAAAAACTACATGTATTGCTTTTAATCCTAACACTTATGTGGATGAGGCGAAAGTTGATTCTGACAGTTCATAAGCACATTTTTAGACCAGATGTGTGGTTTATTCTTAGAAAGCTGTGTTCAGTAGGTGTTGATCTGGCCAGCTATCTAACCTGTCTGCTGTCCTGCAGGACTCCATATTCCATCTGGAACATGTCTTGTTCCACTTCAAACAGAAGGACATAATCCTCTTACAGACATAGTCTTTCCACTTGTACTTTGCATGTGTGTGTCCTTGAGAACAGCCTCCCGGGTGTGTTTCTGCCATGCTCTCCAGATGCCTCGGTTCTGCCTTCCTCCTCTGTCTCTATGTCTGCTCTGTCTGGCATCATTGATCCAAGTCACCTGCTGGTCCTCGCCTGGTCTGATTACATGTATCACCAATGAGGTGCTTGTGTGTAGGAGATGGCCCATTAAGGAGATATAGTTAGTTTCTGTGTTGCCACTCTGTCTGTCCTGCTGTTTCTTGTTTGGACACCGTCTCTACTCCCATCCACTTAATTGTTCTCTCATAAAATTTCATCACTACTATCTCTCTTGTCTCCCAGAGGGGATAGCTAATAGTATCAGAAGAACCTGAATTGTTAATAAACTTCCTCTCCCTGTCCTTCCATCTGTGAGACTGCTAGCCTGGCTCCCTGCTTGCTCCTGTACGATCAATATTCACAGAGTTGAACTCTAAGTTGCCCTGCTGGTCACCCCGGCAGGTAGTGGAGCTCAGCCAGAATACATTAGGGTCCGCACCTCTGGGGTGATATTTTATCGGGTTCTATCTCTGCTCTTATTGTTTTGGGGGTGATGGACCCGTTTAACCCACGTCCCCCCAGTATTTTCTAGTTTCTGGGACATTCTGATGACTCTGTTACTCTGTCGTTATTTCTCTTCTTTCTTGGGCTTCTCTCTGTCTCTTCTCTCCCTCTCTCTTTCTCTGCCCCTTAGTTGTGTGCGTTTGTTTGTGCGTAGTGCGTGAGGACTGCCGGGGCCGACTGTACTAGATTAGCATCTTTCTTTGTCCAGGGTTAACAAGCTCTGTCATGTGTTAATCTGCTGATCCCCAGGGGGCCAAGTTTCTCCAGGCCTAGACACCCTATAGAAAGGACATGTTTGAGTGTTTGTCTGTGTTGTATGTGCATTGGCTTGTTGGTATTCATATGAAGGTGGGGGTTCATTGTGTGAACAAACACTATGCAAACAGCCCTAAACTGTGCATTTTCTGTGTGCTGAAAGTCATACTTGCCTTTTTTGGTGATTTATTATATATAATTATAGGGAAAAAACCTTGTTTGTTTTGATTTAGAACTTTAATCCTTTCATTTCTGTTGAGTTTTCACTTGAGAACATTGTAAAATCTCCAAAGCTCCAAAGTGTCTTAAGATTAGTGTCATTCTTTCTGATCACATTTTTCTTTGGTCCAGGTGTCTGTCACAATCTGCTGCTCATTATTTTATACAAATGCAGCCAAGTAAACAAGACAGAACACACTTGAATGTTCATTTTAGGTCATGTTCACACTTAATAGTTCTCTCCCTTGGTGTGGACCAGATGCAAATTGGATACATCGTTTCATTTCTCAGATGGTTTTGTTCGCGTTCACAAAAGCAGGGGTGTAACGGAGGTGGTAATGCTACAGGGTTGGGTTCAATCGGACTAAATAAGGCTGTTGTGAACACGACCTTAGAGGCTCAGTTTGTCTTTATAAGTCTCCTGGCAACCCTTTGACCCACTGGAAATCAACTGGGAGGAATGAGACATGCTGCTGTACACCATTACTCAATGTGAGGGGACACTGGTTTCTTTGTTATGGATTGTTTCTGAGGAAGGTCTGGATAACTAATGGCTACATTGTTCTCGTATTGCTTGACCACCACAGTACAGATTGGAGAAGATTTGGTAAGATTGAAATACTTAAGTGAAGGGATCAATATACCGTTGTTTTGAGGGAAAAATTTTAACTCGGTTAAAGTTATAGGTATACTATTTTAGTAGTCAGCATTTGTTTCAAAAGATGCGGTAATAGAACATAAATGAAATGTTGGGGAGTAAAATGCAGGACTCCAATTTTTCAATCCATGGTACCTGTGTGTTTAATAACAAAACAAATTAAATGCATGTTATTTGATGCTGATGCACCATCATCCATCTCTCTAGTCACCACTCTGTCTCACTACATCCTCAATGTACTATCATTTACATGCAACTAACTGTCTACCAACAGTGAATAATCTAATGCATAAGGTAGTAAATAATCCTACATGTGCAAAAAGTACAATTTTGAATTAACAGTACTTAGTATTTAGTGACATAAATAATTATGACAATATGATGATCATTTTCTTTTATACAGCCCAATGTTGGCTATTGGTCTACTTCATCAAGCCAGTCAGTATTGATATGAGCTTTTAAATATAACTGTAACTAAAAATACGGATTAAACAAGGAAAGTAGAGCAACAATGAGGCATTATACCATGACGTTACAAGAAAATGTAAGACTTGGAAAAACAAAATAGGGTGTTAGACTCTTTGCATTTTGATGAGAGCCTGTGTCCTCTCTGTCTCTCTTTCTCTCGCTCTCTCTCTCCCCCTTTTGGTCACTTTCTGTCTCTTCTTTGCCTACTCAGCCTCCAACAGTCTGTGGGGAATGCGGTAGAGAGCAGCAGCCTTTTTTTGGGTTTTATTTCTGAGCAGGATAGAAGTAGTTTCTAACCTTGGGTTGGGGAGTTAAGTGAATGTGTGAGCTGTGATTAGCATCATTTGATGGAGGATGCAGTAGTACTGCTAACTCCCAGCTGGATTGAGCTTGTTGTCATGTAGTGTCAACAACCCTCATTCTTCTCCAACACGTACCACCTGTCATCTCTCTTCCTCTGGACCTATACACAATTTTTATCAGGAGTGCAATCTGCAATAACCCACCTCCAGGATGAGCTTTGTCTTCAGGTTGTTCTGGGGACCATCAGTAAGCTGTGGTGCATGGTTTAGTTGAGGGAGAGGTAGTTACATGCAAAGAGATCATCCTACAGTCCTGAAAACTCATTGTACTGATGATAGATAGAAAATGTAGTACATTTGAGAAAGAAGAGTGGAATGTCCTGTGATATGGACCACTGTTATCGAACTGTTTCCTAATGAGGAAGCTTTTTTTAAATAGACATTTAACGGCTTCAGATGAATGTCCTCATTGACTGGGATTTCTTGAACTGTACCTGCTCAAACAGTATGTAAATGTATAGTATAATGTATAAAGTGTTAGCACCATTTGCTGTTTAACATGTATCGCATCTATCTTTAAGACTAACCCCCTTGAAGAGTCTATAGTAAGATGGCTAGTATGATTTTTTTCAAATTTTAATGAGGTACAAACAATTGACTGAATTGAAAAAAGGTAAATATCAATGAAAATTAAAAAACTTCATCCTATTTTTCTTATGGTTTATTTGAGATTATTGGAATCACTATCAACAAAAGACGAGATTTAAGCTGCAACCCTTTGGCACATTTTTGTTATGAGACCAATATAATAATCTATTCAAAGCAAAGCCAGTCAGGTGGCATTTACCTACTTTCACATTTATTGTTTTTTGACTAGCTATGTTTTCATGGACACAAATTTTCTGAATAAAGGGCTGATCAGAATAAAAATGGTTCATGTAAACATGTCAATTGGAAGATTCTGATCCGATTCGGCTCATTTGGAAAGAAATAATATTCTGATCGTGACTTCCTGTTTGGGGTAAAATTACCATGTGTGCCCCTCATGTCCTTCCGCTGTCTCCTCCTGTCACGCAGGAGCATTATACATTGCTGAACCCGTTGCCTGATCACAGAGAACAGCAGTAACAAAAGTAGGGCTTTCAAAACCTGGTGCAGGTCCATTATTTAAGAGTGCAGAGTTTAATTTGCAGGGAAAAGCGCGAAAGTGCAAAGTGTAGCCACATTGTCGTTTGTTTAAAGCACAGGCGGAAGTACAACTTCTTCTTCTGCGGTTATTTGAAGGAAATTAGACAAATCTGCGCATGTTAAAATTTTGCTGCTATTCTGATGAAAACTTGGTGCATGTATATGCACGGCATGATCGGATTATTTGAGTTAGCATCCATATAACAGGGTGTCCGCAGGGTCTTAAAAAGTATAAAAAAAAGTATAAAATCGCAAAATTTCAATATGAGGGCCTTAAATTGTCTTAAGTTGTCTTAAATTGTCTATTTTGAGTCTTAAACACGATTTTGACAGGTCTTAAATAACCAACTAACGTTGATTTTTTTTTTTTAAAGTTACAAAGTTCAGTCTCACTTTTATTTTAAGATGTAATGAAACTACAAAACGGAGCGAGCATGGAACAATAATCACTAACGTCAACTGCAGGTCGGTCAGAATGCATCAGTGCACAGCACACCCAGCATGAGGGCTTAGCTGGCTAGGCAGAGACAACGGACGAAGCAAAGCACGTGTGAAACAGCGGCATTAGCGAGCGTGTACTTAGTAAAACGAAACCCAGTGTTACTTGCATACAATGGGTAAGTGCAAGTTTACTCATAGATGGTTAGAGAATGGTGAATTCAGTGCGTGGTTGAAGCCTGCTGAAAACCAATTTCAAGCCTGCTGCAACATATGTAAAGGAACTTTGTCAACATCAACTTGGGGCGTTGTGTACAAAATCATTACAATCGCATCCAAAGTCAGAAAAACACAAAGCGGCCATTAAACTGCAGCAGCAAACACCCACTCTCAGCCAATATTGTCGTACATCAGGAGTGGGAGCTTCAAAATCCAACCCAACATGACGCATTCTGCAACTCCTCCGGTTAGCGACCTTCAGACAGCATTTGGATCCACACCAACACTGAAAGGGGAGATGCTATGGATATTACACACAGTGACTAAACTTTAGTCACATAACAGCAATAATGGCATCGGTGAGCTGTTTACAACAATGTTATGTGACTCTGACATCGTTAAAAACCAGTAAAACCAAGCAGTTGGACCTGCATGTACGGTTCTGGGAAGGTGTACAGCTACAGTCGAGGTACTTGGAATCACAATTTATGGAACATTCTACCTCCCAGGACATACTGAAACAAGTCAAATTATGTAAATATTTCATTAGCAAGCATTGCATGATTTCACTTTCACATCAATTGTTCCTTTTTATTAGCAATTCTATGGCAAAGTGTATGATTTATCGTGTTGCATGTAGTCTTTGTGACGTGGATGACTAAGAATCTTCACAGACCTGTTGCATGTAGTCCACTTGTTTGTCTAATTTTGTTATTGTTTTAATCATCCCTTATGTCAGTGGTTCAGAAAAGGGGAATACATTCTTTTCACTATAATTCCATCCATAAAAACAAAAATCTTGATGAGGACAAATTATTATTAAATGGGTTTTGATTTCTAATTTGTCAGTTTATGGGTCTATTAAAGGGGCAAAGTTTGAAAACCACTGACTAAAGTGCAATAATAACTAGATATTAAATTATAAAGTACAGAGTAAGTGAGTAAGTACTTGAACTTGACCCAGAAAAGTGTAAAGGTTTTTTTCTTTTCTTTTTTTTTTATTCATTAATTCCTCTCAGGAGTGTGAGGACCAACATAAACCTCAGGAACCTGGTGTCAGTCTTCAAAGGATGGGCCCAACGTAAACTTTAGGTTTTCGAAAATTTCGAGCAGGAATATACTGAAGAGTATGGAGGTGCACAGCTTGATGCTGTGGCCTTCACACATTACACAACGCTTTTAAAAGTGGCATCTCCATGTGGCAGGTGGACAAACTTTTAAAAGCCATGCACACACTGTTTCACAATCGACCTGCCAAAAGAGAAGACTACAGTGCTATCACCAGTACCACTGTCTTCCTTTTATCCCTGTGTTGTCTGTGGTGGATAGAGAACCTCCCTGTGGTAGAAAGGGCTTCTTGCAGTCTGGCTTCCGCTTCAACAGTATATGAATGCGGTGTGAAGAAAACAAATCCCGTCCCTGGGACAGCATTCTTTGACATTATAAAAGCCCCCCTGGATCCACTCATCTTGGCAAAACTACACTTCTAAATAATTGTCGCCTAGACCTTATATCCCTTTTTGAAGAAGTATCAAACAGATGAGCTAATGATGCTTTTCCTCAGCAAGGACTCTTGTCTTCATTTTTAAAATTACCCTTGAGCTCTGTATGGTCATTAATAAATATATTTTGCACATAATTCTGGGACTCCATATTTTCCTTTATATCCTTCATACTTTTTTGCCAGTATGGACGTGAAATGGGTGTTAAATTTGCATTCATGGTGGTCTTAAAAAAGTCTTAAAAAGTCTTAAATTTAACTTGTAACCTGCAGTTACCCTGATATAAACAACAGATTCAGAATTTCCAATCCCTCGTATTTTTAATCTGATTAAGAAATTTTGCGCATGTGAACATAGCAACTGTAAATTGTTCAGTGCCAGTCCTACTCTGGCTAGTCAGAGGAAGGAGGACCTTTTATTATCAGTGTCAAAGCTCAAATGCACTAGCTCAGTATCTTGTGTGGGTTTCTCCCAAAGATAAAGGCATGTCAATTACAGGGTCTGAGGCTTCTCTCTCAATGCTGACATCTTTGTGCAAATCATCTGGTCCTATATTCTGTCACGTCTACACAATTTCATGTCAGCATTAGCAGAGGGCTACATCAGTCAAAAGAGCTCACTTTCTTTTTTCGCATCTCTCCAAAAATGTCTGCCACGACGCCCTGGTCCCCCCCACCACTGCGTCTTTCTCCCACAATCCTTCTCTTTCACTACCATTTAGAGTAGGCCCGGGGGATAGAAGAAGGCTCACAGAATGTGTGTGTGTGTGCATACAAGTACTGTGAAAGCAGAGCACAGCAATTCATAAGGGCCTTTGATGGTTGGTTGCCTGAAGTGAGGGAGTGAGAGAGGGCCCTTTAATTCAGGCCTTTCTGTAGAGAAGGTGAAGAGTGTCTTGTTTCTAGCCAACAGTGGTGGTGAGTAGATGTGAGCATGCTCCACAGCACAAGAGCTGAGTTGACATGAACTAAATATTTAGAACAATACACCGCACAGCAATACACACACATCTTAGTGTTCATCTGCACAATGAATCACAGCTATACTTCGTATTGTTTTTAAAATAATTTTTTAAAAGAAATTTGGTATGTACCTGTGAGCTGTTTAGTTAGTGTGTGTGGTGGTGCTATCACCCGACCACACACACGTAAACACACTAGATTTTACCTAATGCAGTTTTCTGTTTAAATATGCTGATGACCTGAGTATTCAAGAACAGTTATTGATGGTGTAGACCCAAACATTAGTGCCTGTCAGGGATGTATTAGGACAGGATGATGCCTATGAGGATGATCTCACCGTGGCAATAATTAGCTTACTGCTTAAGGCCAATTAAGTGTAATAATATCAACAAAAACAACAACAGACTGTGGAACATGTGCCTAAAAACAAACATTACAAAATTTCTTATTAAATATGTTTAATAACAATGACAAAAACAAGAAAACAACTTGTATGAGTTTAAAAAATGTAAGCTTTTACTGATAAAAATGAAGTAAAAAAAACTTCTTTACTAGCAATCAAATGCCATATCTACTAATGTTTACTGTATTTACAGACAGTGAATTAGATCTTTTACAACAGTGGTTCCCAATTGCCACCCCCCACCCCTCACTCCCCAGAACACATAACAATTTATTTGTATAAATTGTTCAATAAATGTATTTAACATGCAAATTTGACAACCTCAAAATTGACAAAGCCTGTGGGACCCCCTGTCCCCCCTCAGGGGGAGCCCGGATCCCAGGTTTGGAACCTCAACATGATGTGAAATAAATGCTGTTTAATTTAGTCAATTCAGAGTACATTTGAGAGAATAGACCTAGACCCAGCTGATGATCAGCCATTTATTTGACTGATTCATTATCATACAAAGAGTGTGAACAGTATAGAGACTTCAGTTGAGTAAAATTCAGTCCTTCAGTGCTCCTCTGATCTTGGGCTTTGACAACTGCCAGTGTTTTTGTGGCTTTTACACATACACACAATAGTACATATGACCCACAGAATCTAGTAAAATATCATTAATATGAAAAACAGCATACATAAGTCTTCAGTCCGTGTCTTAGTATTTTAATCTTAGTCACAATCAGTCACTACATAGAATACAGAACTCTGAGCTTAATGTTGTTTGTACAATACTAGCCCTGGTATTGTGAAAACCACTCTGTTGAGCCAGGCTAGGGCAGCACAACTAATGATGTTATACATAGCTGAGGTGTAGCTGCTTCACCCTAAGCTTTACTGGTAACAGGCCTGTCTTTTTTGAGTTCTGAGAGGTACATTTAGTCAATTATGAATTATGTCACTTAGAATAACTTGCATCTTATATCTGATTTTCTTTTTCAAGCCGCTGTACAATGCAGAACTGGTGTAATCAACGTTAGTGTTTCAAGGAGTTTTCTGCCTGTAGTATTGTAACTGCCTGGTTCTGCAGTACAGTCACTTTTGTGTAACATTTTCTTTTCTTTGTGTGGGTTTCCTTTGTCTCCATGGTTGCATAGCTCATCACTGTGGCATGCAGGGAATCCAGAGTGGGATGGTGCTTGGAGCAAGACATGGATACAGAGTTAAAGTTAAAAAAAAGTTGAAAAGTGAAATAAAAAAGTAAAAAATTTGACAAACTGTAAGGATGCCCGTACAAGTTTCCAACTCCATCTCTATACCACTCCCCCCTTTTCCCCAGATTTTATTTTCAATTAAATACTGAGGATCACAATTGCTCAAAGATAAAGTAGATATTTTCCTGGAGGTGCTTTTTCTGCAGGTGGTCAGGACAGCAGACTGGATTTCTGGTCTGAGTTAACTTGACCAAAAATTTCCTTCCAGAATAGGCCCTTTTTTTTTTGGTCCAACCATCTTATTGGAATCAGTTATCATGTCAATGAATAAATTGTACTCCCAAAAAGTTAGAAATGTATTATCATATGAATATCTTTTTAAAGGGAGACCTGGCCAAGACACTCAGCAGCAGAGCTTTAGACAGAGACAAAAGGGAGACAACAATACAACTCACTAAAATTTGCAATTAAAAGAGAACTGTCCCTAACCCTAACCCTCCGGGTACCCAACTCTCCTCTCCCCTCCAGGGTTAGGAGGGGGGTTCAATGTCTCCTACCTGCCATGCCTCCATTGGTTTACACCACATGATACATAGTACACCTACTGTTAGAGAAACGCTGGGAAACGCTGGGGAGCGGTGTAGGAGACATTGAACCCCCCTCCTAACCCCGGAGGGGAGAGGAGAGTTGGGTACCCAGTCTAAAAACATCAAAATCCCAAAAAATCTGCTTGTAACTCTTTCTTTTTAGATTTAAAAACATTTAACATTTAAGTTGAGTTTCAGGTCATTCTGCAATAAATTCATGCAGAATAAGTATGTGTCATACAATTACAAATGTGTGTAATTGTATGAAAGTGAAGCATCAGGGAATAACCAAGTCTTTGTCCACTGATAACTAAATTAAAAGAAAAAATAATCTTATCATTTTGCTAGCCTCTGAACATGCTATCATTGTAATAATAAGTATTAAGATAATAATGTTCAACTCGTGCCAAATGTTTTTTCCTGAAGCACCAGCTCAGTCAGCATGTTTCCAAGTGAATAACTTTCTTTAACTGTGTTAAGGAAACCCTGTTATGGAATTAATTGGTGAAATGTTTCAATGAGGAGTGCTGCAGTAATTAGGGATGAAATCATGATCCTTAAAAACTGTTGCAGCATTTTGCAGGTACAGTTACATGTCAATCCAAATGTTTAAAAATGTGAAAATACACACTATTCAGAATTGCCCGAATGTTTAGTATGAGACTGGTGAGAAAGATGCAAGAGAAAAGATGAAATTATGAAAAATTGATGTAGAGTGGTCAGTGGAATGGAGTGCCAGGGTAGAAAATTCACTGGCAGTGAAGACTGCAATTCTTGACCCAAATTTTCAGTTTATTTGGCTACAAAAATTGTGAAAGTGTGTCAACATCTCCTCCTCCTACCAGTTTCTATGAAGAGTATATAAAATTACTGTGTCTGAAGTATGTTTCTGCCCTGGTTTCAAGTCTGTTTATGCGTACCACTGACTGATGGTGGTAATGACGCAGGGCCAGCTAAGTGAGAAATAGAACCGCAGAGTGAGGCAGAAATCTGTCTGGAGACTTGCAGGAGAAAGAGAAATGTTATTCTGCTGTGGCGTACAATCAGGATTATCACCCCTACTTCACACACATACACACACAGCCGTTTAGGGCACTGTAGGAAGGAGCATTGAAATGAAGAGCCTGGGCCAGTTGATTTAGTCTGCTGTGGGAGGATAACCAAGAGGGAATGGTGATTGGACACACTCTTATTTCCTGGTTCATTTCTTGGTCGAATTCAGTCACAGTGTTGATAGAGCTATTCCTGGTCTTACTCACAACAGTTTGCCTGTAGTAAAGACTTTGGAGTATCATGTGGGTGAAAGTTAATGTGTAAAAAATTGGTAGACCTACAAATTTCACCCTATTTCGACCTGTATTAGCGTGGGAGTCTAATAACATGGTCCCACATACATAAAATTGGCATGGATGAATATTCATTGACATCATCAAAGGGGTACTGAATCAATTTTCTTTCCGTTAAAAAGCAATTTTGGATTCACCTCGCAATGAACTTTGGTAAAGTCTGTCCAGTGAAGCCACAACCACACAAAGATGTGTGTGGTTAACCCCTCAAATGCACTACAAATCTGTACAACTCCCACATAGGTGGGAGAATGCATTTGCTTGCGTTCGTGTTCATGTGACAGTACCAAATAATGACAGATCACTAAAGCACTGATGAACTCTGCTAACCGCTTTCATCACAGCCTTTGTCTGACATCAAGGACCCACTGTTTCAATTTGGTGGTCTCACTACCCTCTTGTGAACCTTTCCTTTCACTCTGACTGCTACTCTTCAACGGGGCAATGTATACTACCATTTTTAAAAGCTTCCTTACCATTTAGTTGAGTAAGTATGCAAAACAGATCTACCAAATATCAAAAAAGGAAATATTCATCCATCTTTTATCCTTATTTAACAGCGATTCAACAGTATATCCTCTAAATTCAAGTAACTTTGTTTTACTAAAGTTAGTAAATCTTAAATACCATGTCAATTCATTGTAAAACTCACTTGATTCAAACAACACATTCAACACAGTGCTAGAGCAAAATTTTAGGAGCTGATACCAATATCAGGGAGTACAAAAGTTCCAATATCCAAATATTGGCCGATACACACAAATTGTTCATAATGATCCTTTAAATTCGGTTATCAAATATTTGTATTAAAGATATGCAAAAAAGGCAGAATTTTTTAGGGATTAACAATGGACGTTTACTGACTTAAATGATTTTTGTGGGTTTCCAGCAGACTAGATGCTGCAAAGGGGCATTGCTGCCCCCCACAGGTCATAAGTAGAAATTTGGATAGGTCTGTTCTCCGCGAGACAGCTTTTTACTTTTTACTACAGATAGCACATGACCAACCTTCAACATTGAAATGTGGTTGAAAAATTGTAAGCTGATGTTCAACATGAAACTTCAATCAACATGGTTGTGAAAATGTTAATAAAATTCCCATAAATCATTGTTGAAATTTTAACCGATCTGTCATCATGTAACGTACTCAGCTTTGAAATTATTATACATCATTTTATGAGCAATTTTATTATATTTTGTTTATAAAACTTCTTTCAAATTAAAATGTTTGTTTCTTAAGACATTGAAAAAAACATTCATTCGCTTTGCAAAATCAAACCAATATCAACAGCGAATAAACCTTCATCAATGACGATGATTTACATATAAACTCTGAAATTATGCTGGGGGGCATGCTTGAACCTTGCACAGAGGAGTCGCTGAAATCCCTGGTTTTCTACCATGGAAATATCAGCTGCAATGAATACACTGAGGGCTATCATTATTACCTTGACTCTAGTACTTGACTGTGCAAGTTGAGGTGCAAAGGCATCTGTCAGTGTTGTTACTTGATTTAAATAGAGAGCTCTGGTGGTTGTGTAGGTTTTGTGTTAGCCGCAGTCTAAAACAACGTTTTTTTTACAGTGTTTACATATTGTTCATGTCTTGTCTGTCACTCCGTCGCCATTTATTACTGGATTTATCACTCTTCTTCTTCTTCTTCCTCTTCTTCCTCTTTGCTGCCCCCCACAGCTCATGAGTAGTTTGGAGAGGTCCCTGCTTCGCGAGACTGCTTTTTTTAATTAAACAAGAAATACCATCACATCTTAATATCACATGATCTCGTGGCATGAGATCTCATCAGACCCCTATAAATAAACCCATGAAGTGGTTCATGTGTTCTTTTTTTAAATTGGCCAATATTGATACCGTATAAGCTGATACCAATATATAGCCCAATAGCGTACAATATTATCAGCCAAACCGATATGTCGATCGGGCTCTACAAAATACTGTATAACTGGCCTGTTGCATGAGCTGTGTTTATCTGTTTTTAGGTATTGTTTGTGATTAAATTGTATGGTGTTTTTTTTTATCTTAAATTCTTTTTCCTCTCTCTCTCTCTCTCTCTCTCCCTCTCTCTCTCCCTCTCTCTCTCCCTCTCCCTCTCCCTCTCCTGGCCATTCTCAGCTGCTCCGGCCATCTGTGCAAAGGCAAACAGTGAACAGAGGGATAGAAGGAGAGCAGTAGCTGTGGGGGAGGAAAGAAATCAAGGAAGGGAAAATGTTAAGTAGAAAGCGAGGATCTTTGGAAGACTGAAAGAGGGCCTTTTGACGTCTAAGATTTAGTCTAAAGGATGTGTAAAGGGCGACAGAAGAGGGAAAGTGCGGGAATTATTTCCAGAAAGCTTGCAGCTTAAAGGTGATGTCTGTCCTCTTCTAGAAATAGGGGAGTGACTGCAAGTAACAATCAGTGGAAACTAGGATGGCTAGTGATGTCTGGATTTTAAAGTTAGGCTAGTAAACATCAGCCAATAGAGAGCTCGTTTTACATTTTTTTCCCCTGTTTTCCCTTTCTGTTCCCATGCTCAATACGCCAAGTCTCTTCCTGTGGGCTGGGTTGGCTCACAGTTTGTCTCAGCACTTATTCTCCTGCACAGCAGGCTCCTCACTCTGTTTGTAAACTTTGACAAACAATTTTCCTGTTAACCCACCCCCACTCTCCTCTATATTCTTCTCTTACAAACAGGTAAAAAAATCTTTTGCTGAGGAAAAAAAACAAGAAACAATTTTCTAATACTGATGGAGACAGTGTATGACAGCTCTTATTACAGATGGTTGCTCTGTTTGTGACGATGAGTCAAACTGCCTGACTGTCTGGGAATTTTTTTTACATGCCTTGACCCACTTAAAAATTGATCTTTTCCTACTGTTTCTAAATAAACATATTTTATTATGTTCTTATTCCCTTTTCCCCCAATTTTTTCATCTATGGCACTACTGAGACCTGTGACTTTTTAAATGATGGGTTAAGCCTTTTAATAAACATTAAAAACATAAGACATAATTTAATGACATAATGAAATATTGTATTACAAAATACTGTATCACTGCAGTCAGAAATCTATGTCAGACAGGATGAACTAAGGATATTTACTTATTCTGGTTAAATTTAGTTAGTTTTGTTCTCTGACTCTCTTCTCTCTCCTTCTACTGGAAGTTAAAGAAAAATGCAACTAAAAGAAATACACTAGTAATGTTACTTTGAATAAAAATGCAGACTTCCGCCAGGAATGTTTTGTAATGAACAAATAGAAAAGAGGCATTGACAAGGATGGCTCTGTATTCCTTTGTTTAAAACATCTGTTATAACTACAACAACCACAGACACATTCATCTGAAAGTTGCCAGTTAACTGGGTCATTTGTTAATCCAAAACACCAATTGAGCGAACTAATTTCAAATGATATTGCTGCTCATATGTTCTTAAGAAACACAGCATTGCAGTCATGACTAAAAAAAGGCATGTTAGCTGTGTTTATTGATGACGTGTACAAAGAGGGTCACAGAATATAACAGTTGTTCTGTCCATATTTTTCACTCTTCAGGTCATACATTTTATGTAGTGCTTTAGAGTGCCATTCCTGCATGAGTAAATGTAAAGACATGAATTTAAAAAGGTCTTTGGTGAATCTGACACCCATATCATTAGCCAGTATATACAATGAAGAGCCATTGTAGAAGCTATGAAGGCTTACCTACTTTTTTTGGTAACTTTTGTGACTTTTTACCATCTCAGACACAAATTCTACACATCTGTGTTCAATATGAGCTTGAAAGTCATTCAGCCCGGTTTGGGTTTCATAAAAAGACTGAAGTGCAAAGAAGATTCAAAGGGGTAACCACTGCAGCATTGTTGCTAGCTTCCATGTTGCCTTCTAGTGCTTCACAGGGTTAGTGCAGCTGTTTACAAACCTTGTTTCTGGTGTATTTGTGACATTGCATGTGATGTATCAGATAAAAAACAAAAAGACTGTCTAGTCCCCTGGCGCTATAAATGTGGTCAGCTGTCGATTGTAAATGGATCTACCCATGGTTAAAAACCTATGTGCAAATGCTAATTTTGGTGTAAAAGTGGTATAAGTTACATTGTCTTTGATAAATTTTACCTTGGTTTGTGTTCAGTCAGTACAGTTCAGTCTCTTAAAGAATATTATTGTACAGGCTGTTCTCTTTCTATTGAACAATGAAAAAATAACACTAGAAAATAAAACTTTTTTCTGTTTGTGTGTGATACTAAAGCTGTAAGAAGGTTCCAAACTAATGTTTTATCTAATTCCCAGGGCCATCAACATTCCTGAGGTTCAATCTGCTGATCAGAGTGCAGCAAACAATTTTCACGTTTGGACTTGCTGTTGCCTAACTGAGTTGTACTGTATATTATCTTGTCTCTCTCCAGACCAACCTTGTTGTCTCCAAAAAACCTGCAGACCTGTGGCCATCCTGTAAGATTTATATCCATCCACTAGCACTCAAAGGGAGATGAAGCCAGATGGGGTTGTCACGGCAGTTTTGGAGCCAATGGAAACATTGGAATCCAATCAAGTAAATGATGCAGCACCACCTGGGGGGCAGGAGCCCAGTCAGACAGCCAGCCACGTGGAGGAGATGTTGCAACCTGTAGGAGAGACAGGGCAGGGGGAACCCCAGCACCAGACTAAAGAAACCCCAGCTGATAATACAAACAACAAGACTTCAGGAGAGTCCAAAGCCAAGGCTACCAACAAGGCCAATGCGAAGACAAAACCTACCACTACCAGCCCAACCAAGATCACATCTGGCTCACAGCCCAACATATCCCAGAACCGCCTCTCAAATGGTATATCAAAGCTCCAGAGCAATGGAGTGGCTAAGAAGACCCCAGCTGCTGTGGTCAAAAGTAGTACACCGACCCCAACTGCCACCAAAAAAACAACAGGCCCTACTGCAGCCCCAGCCTTCAAAACCAAAGTGGGTGAGAAGAGAACCACAGGGGCTTCCCCTGCAACCAATGGTGCTAAG
Organism: Mola mola; assembly: GCA_001698575.1. Classification (NCBI taxonomy): domain Eukaryota; kingdom Metazoa; phylum Chordata; class Actinopteri; order Tetraodontiformes; family Molidae; genus Mola; species Mola mola. Next base: position 1,613,072 of record KV751337.1, read on the forward strand.
TTAGTGACTGGAAAGACAGCAGCCAAGAAGACACCATCCACAACTTCAAATGTTGTCAAAAGTAGCATCACCACAGCTGCTGCTAAAAAGTCCCCAGGTTGGTGAAAATTGTCATTGTTGACACATTGTTAAGACCCCAGTTTAGTTTAGAATGAAGGCTATCTGGGGGGGAAATCTATCCACACTTGGTCTAGCATGAAATTTTTTCACAGCTCTGACTCAAATGAGGATGTTCAATGTAAAGTGATGCAGATGGATGCACATGCTGTAGGATGAATTTAGCACACATATTAGACAAGCCAGAGTGGCTGCTACTAGATCTAGAAATGCATTTGCCCCACATCTTTCTGACATATATCTGCCTGACCTAGATGTCCTGTATATACAGGTATTATTCGTCTAATACTGTTCTCATTGTATTTACATATTTTCTCTCTCCTGCCCTTCAGCTCCCACCAAGCCTAGCTCCACTGCCACACCCAAGCCTCCTATTTCCAAGTCAACCAGGTGGGTGTGACATTTATATAGAATCAAAGCCCAAAGTCTATCCATCCATCTATTTTCTACCACTTGTGCAGGACGAGCTGGAGTCTAGCCAAGCATCATTGAGTGAAGGCAGGGTACACCCTGGACAAGTCGCCAGTTCATCGCAGGGCTGACATATAGATACAAACAACCATTCACACTGACATTCACAATTATGTGCATTATAGTGTAATCAATTAACCTAACCCTCTTTTTGCATGTTGGTTTGTGGGGAGAAGCTGGAGTACCCAGGCTGTAGACACAGGGAGAACGTGCAATCTCCGCACGGAAAGGCAAAACCGTTAACCCAAAGAATTGAACTCAGGACCCTCTTGCTGTGAAGCAACAGTCAAATAAAAGTAATAAATTATGAGATAAAAATATAATTTAAGATAAGTGTTATGATAATGAGATGAGAGTTTAAATTATAAGACAAAAACTCAAATTATGAAATATCAAGTCAATTATAAGATAAGATGGCAAGCATTTTTATCACATAATTATGGCTTTTTATCTCTTTACAAATTTCTCTTGTGTGTGAGACATAAGTAAATTACATAAATTCAATGTTTTTGATTATCACGTTACATGTACACCCTAAGCTTACTGGTGTAAGTACCACCTGCACTCGATCTTTCAGATCTGCTCTAAGATATAACAGACTGAACACATTTGGTACTTGCACTGGCATGGACACATATTTTAATAATTATTCTACATAAATCTATGACTCCACAGTGTAAGTAATAAATATAGTCTTTGCCCGTTCCTTCATTTCTTTAATAAATGAGTAGAGGTCAGCATGCAGCAATTTCATGTTTGACATTTTGATTAGCAAATACAGCCAAACAAGATTTAAATCCTGGTCAGTGAGGTTCCTCTTCCACTGCCGTGATGGGCTGCTTCGCTGTAAGGCAACTAACCAATGACTGCTGAGCTCAAAGTGGGATGTCCCTCCCCTCTCCCTGTTGGATCAATCCCAGCATCAGGCTCTCATCTCCTTCCTCTTCCATTACAATGGCCAATCATAAACAGTAAGAAAACAAATTATTTCGAGATACTATGGTGACTGGGTCAACTCACTGTAAAAAGAAATATTCAAAAGTAAGAAGGTGAAATTATCATGAGCAAACGTGATATTCGAGAGCAGTGCGCTGATAATATTGTTCTTGGTTTCTTCATGTAGGCCACAATACTGCTCCCGCGAGCAAAGATAATCTGCACACAAGTATTATTAAGTGCACATGGATCTTACTTCTGCTTATGTGAGATTATTGGCAGTGTTTTGCCTTGTGCTTCTTCTCCAGGCAAAAATTTTAACTGAGTTCCTTTTTCAAAACCTTTCCAAAATTTGATCCGGCTCCTCAATTTCAAGTTAGAAGCAGTTTGGTTCAAAAGGGGTCACGTTTCTCGTGTTCAAAGACAACTCTGTTTAACAAAAACACACTGGAGGAATGAGGGCCAACAGCCCCATTTACACTGCCTTTTCAAGGTTGCTTTTGTGCTCCCTCTGTCCACCTCGCCATCTGTATAAAAGTTATGGAGGCAGAGTGGAGGGGTCACTTTCACTGCATATATTATTCACTTCTGGATGTCGTATCAAAGCTGCCAAAAAGGTCATGCTGGCCACGCCTCTTTTGACTCTGCAGTGCTGGGTCACCGTATAAAATGCCAGACTGAAGCACCTTAAAACTGGTGCTGCTTCAATCTCTGTAGATTAACAAAGGCGCAGAATTGGTAAACCTTCAATGCGCGACTGAGGCGGAATCTCTGTGTAAAAATGGCTAATGATCCTCCACGTAGACGTAGATGTTTGAAAGGACTAAGTATAAGTAGGCCAAGCGTGCAGCCAATGTCGGAAGAATCCTTAAAGGAATGCCTTGCAGGGTTTCATCAGTGCAAGCATGCTCGAGCATGATTAATAATAAAACAAAGTTCTGAAATAATTAAATGAGAATGTTAATGTTTTAGTAGAAAGACCCCAGCTTTGAGCAATTGTGTGTAGTTCTGTACACCAACATGTGTTGTGTGTGCAATCAGGTCAACATGTGCTTTTCACCTGAGTCACACTTTTGCATGGTGATGGGCCCTGAGGAGCTTGGAAACAGATAAAGAAAGCAGGCTGAATCAGGACTTTGTCTGGGATAGTGATGATCCAATGAGATAGAGCCTTCAGCATATGAGTGTTCTTTTAACAGGGTAGATCACACTCTTGGACTTTGTTTGTTAGAGCAATGATCTCTTTTTCCCATATTGTTGCACCACTGCATGTGTATGATATGATGTATTATGTCATCGTGTCGGTATGTGTGTGTGTGTGTGTGTGTGTGTGTGTAGTGGCATTGTTCAGTTAGAAATGCGTCAAACAGACCATCTGTAGCAAAGTTGTTATAACACTTATTACAACCATAAACTGCTAGTAACTCCAGAAAGGTAGTAAATGGCTAGCATTCAATTTCTAGCGAGAAGTAAGATTGTGCACTGCTAGCACTGTAACAAATTGCAATATGCATTTTATTGGAGATTTCATTTTCTGTGCCATAGTTTTACTTTATTAAATCATTGAAAATAGACTAACATGACATACAGTACAGATAAAGCAGCTGGCCACTCTTTTCCACCTGACAGTATGGTGATCCCCTCCCCCTCTGCACTCCACATGCCCCGGGTAAACAGCAGTTGGATTGTGGAGATTACACTCAGATTACAGTTTTATAAAGTGGTTGATGTGCAAATATTTCATTAAAAATTATTACACAAAGCCACATCTGTAATCACTGCCTTTCTCTACAGAACCTTCAATGGTCTTCCTTTAACAACTGTCATGAAGAGTTTAGTCATCACTTCATTATGTTCAGCCCATTCACTGCAGAACATGAGCCAACATAAAATTCAAAATCACACAGTAGAATCAGCAAATGAACACAGAGTATCCAATGGTCTGCTTTATTTCATATATTCCAATTGTAATTGGCCCTGTGGTGCACATTGTGTGACTTTACAGGGCCGCTGTGTGTTAGTATAGCAGCCATCCAGTGTTTAGAAGGTCCCTGGTTTGACCCCAAAAGCTGCATTTTACATGTTGAAGTGTACTTGAGCAAGACACTTCACACCGAATTGCTCCCCCTGCTGTGCCTGCGGTGTATGAGTGTGTGTGAATGGTTATTGCTCCTAACCCTGCAAGTCCTCACTGCCACCAGTGTGTGAATGGGTGAAGGCAAAACCTGTAGTCTAAAAGTGCTTTCAATGGTCAAGATGACTATAAAAGTGCTATAAAGATAGAGGAATACCATTTTTACCATCTAGTCAGGTGCAGAGGCTTGCATTCAACTCCAGCATTCTGTGCTTATTCTTCTCCCTCTTTGTGTTTATTGAGCAATCACGACCAAACCAACTCTTAACCACCACTACATCAGAGTATATACATTCAACTCTTCAGTTAATGAAAGTAATTTGGTTTGTTATTTTCATTATCAGCCGTTAGATGGTAGTGTCACACAAAATATTGCAACAAAAGTTCTTAATTGTACTTTAGAGATGACTAAAAAAAATATTTCAAAACTTATGTATCGAGCATGAAAAAACCATCGGACTTTAGGAATATGTACAGTCTGTTTCTCATGGAAAAAACTCAACTGACGAGCCAGGATTTTAAGTGGAGTGGAGTAGATAAAAACAAATTATCATGAGTTTGTAGGAAACATGGGGAAATTTAAAAAAAAAAAAACTTCTGAAAACTACCTGAGGCCTTTACTACAAAAAGGTTAAGAATAGATGGATTTTGTGTTTTATATTTTACACTAAGTGCATGCTTAGTCCAGAGAAGGATTTAGCAGCAGGACATCTAGTACATGTGTGTGCCATTTGTATATATGTCATGCTTTGACAGGGCCATAAATTTCAGCTTTAATTAGATTTTGGCCCTTTGCAACCCCAGTGAATCCTTAATTCAGGCCTGCTATCAGCGGAATGGTAGAGTTCCTGACAGATTAGTTCAGACAAACCCTGCTTCCACTGTTGCTGTTGTGCACATACGCCTGCCGTGGGTCTCCCAGTTTTCCACATGGCTCAATTGATTTAATTCCATCTGCAGAAAAATAAAGTGCAGAGTGAATGCAGGTTCACTAAGTGACATCAATGTAATTTAAGGCCACTCACAAATGTTTGGTACCTTCTGTTCAGCTAGAGGTGTCGCGTAGATGTTGCCGACAGTGACTTGTAATTATAGCTCATTCTCATTCTTTTTTTCGAAACAAAGACTTTTGACTGATCAAAAGACAGAGACAGATGTTCCTTTATGGAATAAAGCACAGCATTTTACTAAAGATTTATCAATCGACAGTCTGGACTAGAGACCAGCAGGTGAGTCTGACATATTTATGATTCCGAGCCGATCCGTTTTATATCTGTTACACATCATGCTTACAGTGGCGCAAGCAATAACGTCACAGCCATGCGCACACTCAAGCTAGCATCAAAAAGTCGTTAGCGTAGAAGTTCCTCAGTGTGAGCCAAATTAACCCTAACCGTGTGGGAACTACCACACAACATTCGTAAAGTGCCATTACCCAGAACATGCACAGTTCGAAGAAGTTATCAAAGTGAAAGCAGCTAAAGCGAAAGCTAGCTAGAGCTAGAGCTAGAGCCATCCACAAGCCAGCTGCTTCACAGGCATTGATAAGAGCACTTGGCTGACATGTGGTAGATGAGAGGAGAAACTGACTATCGGTTGATGAGACACAGGCGCTCCTGTTTGTGAAGAAAACCTTGCAGCCTCTTCGTATGTTGGCAACAAAGCAAAGGGTCCTTATTATATTCTCTAACCCAATGCACTTATTATTATTATGAAGAGTATAGTACACTTCAGTTTTATTTGGAGGTTTATAGCCTATTGACTTTTTTATTTTAAGATGACCAAAAAAGGAGAAAAAGGCCAATGCCCTGTTATCTGGCTAATTTATAAACATTCTTGAAATTGATTTAAGTAACTGAAATTTGTTTCATCATATAAATCTATTGCAGCTGCTTTTGTTTGTTAAAGCAAATTATGATAAAATTGGGTGTACAGCAGCACATTTTCAGTTAATTGTTTTTTGTAATTCTTTCCAGTTGCAGAACACTTTATTTTGAGAGTTGTCTAAGAAGAAGAGAGAAGATCCTGTAACTTTGTTGAGTTAAGGGGCAGTTTAAGAATTTATAATAAAAATAAATACTCTTTATTTTTTTATTTCAGATTTTACATTTGAAATTGTTGCTTTCAGTCAGTTATAGATCATAAAAAGAATTGCTGAAAATTGTTATTGGCATGTTATAATTACAAATAGTAATAATAATGATCAGAAAACAGAATTGTCGAAGAAAATTGCAGTGGATGCCTTCCTACATTTCACCACATAAGAAACTGGATCTCGTCACTCAGCTTTAAAAACTGCACTAAAATAGTGTATTCAAGCTGTGTCCAAATAGCTTCTTTTTTTTTTAAGCACATTGCCTTTTTTTGTATTATACCCAAAGAAGAGGAAGTGTATTTTGCAAAATGTTGCTAAATACACATCATTTTTTTACATGATTGTTCAAGTAGCAATGACTTTTGTGTGGCCACTCAGTGCTTTGAGTTGAAAATGTCTGAACGTTTAAAGAATTGTAACAGATAAACCTTTTGATTAGAAAACGTTTGGCTGAACAGCGCAAGTTCATCTCTAGCTTGCAAAATATAGATGTTTTGTCAGTGGCCCCTGCACCTTATCCAGATGCACAAGGTAACCTTTGGCATCAGGCAGAGACAAAATATTAACAAGCCTTTATTTTTTAAAGCTATCTACATCAGTATCGGACGTCTTGCACATATGAAGTACTGCCAAGTGCCACGATAGCCAGAGTTAGCGGTTGGGTAGAGGGTCGCCTCCTGTTTTAACTCAAGTATCACATGTCTTTTCCTAAACCTAACCAAGTAGGTTTTTGAGCGAAAACTTAGTTAATTTTTTATGTATATATACTTAACCTTCACCAAAGTAACACAGGCATTGTGCCAGGATAAGAGGTATGGGTTACAAGCCATTGTGCAGTGCACGTAGAGGCTAAAGGGAAAACTTGACAGGTCGGCCAAGGATGCCGAAGGGTATCTTGGCAACCGGATAAGAAGGAAGGGCCATCAGATAAACATGGTATGTTCTGTGCTGCTGAAAATGGCTGGGTTGGACACTGAGTGTGGCTGCTGAGTGTTGTGTAGATTGTAAGCTTGTTGTAACCGTAACTTTGCAAACCCTGTAAACATAAGTTAAATGCCGAGTTAATCAATATAAACAAGTACTTGCAAAGTCTACATATTGTAGCACTCTTGAGCGCGTTAACATTAGCTAATTAATCACCAGCTGATTCGTGCATGAAATGCTTTTATTTAGACAAGGCACTTACATGTCCTAGTAGGTGTCACAGCAGTGACCACAACGTTTGCCCTACTCACCCACACACACGCACGTAACACGCACAACATGAACCTAGAATGTAATGACCCCACATCCCCCATGCGTGTTCACTCACATAAATCATGCAACAGCATAAACCCCAAACCCCTGCACTGAACACCGAACATGGAACACTGAACATAGACCACCCACAATGCATTGCACAAACACACACCCACAGCACTCTACACTGCCCCCACCCAGCAACCACAAAATCTGTCAAGTGCTGTGGAAGCACCGCGCTCGGCTTGGCAGACGTTTAGTTGTCGCCGAAGGCAAGGATAAGTCCACTGGAACATGGGAGGCAGGATCCGAATCTGGTACTGTTGGGGCCAAGGTTCGGTAGGGAGCAAGCTGGTCACGGTGGAGCACAACCACCCTGTAGATGATATCAGACAGTTTTTCTAGCCCAGTACACGGTCCCACTTAATTGGACATCAACTTTAGGGAAAGGCCCCTCTTCCGCTCAGGACAATAGGCCCAAACCTGTGCCCCCTCAGTGAACACACCACCCTGCGCCCATGTGTGTTAGAGGCCCATTCTGCCGGAACCCTGCGTTCGTAAGGGCCTGCCTGGTCAGTTCCTGCACCTCCTTGAGCCACTCGCGTAGGTGGTACAAATAGTCCAATCCAAGTACACCTACTACCCCTGGCTCAGTGGGGGGGCCGAACACCAAGTCAACTGGGGTGCGAAGCTCTTGCACAAACATAAGAGCAGCTGGTGTGCAGCTCATCGACTCCTGCACTGCTGTCCGATATGCCCACAGGACCAACTTCAAGTGCAGGTCCCAGTCTCATTGCTGGCAGTTGGTCAGGATGGCCAGCTGAGTAGCCAGGGTGTGGTTGAACCACTCCACCAGCCCGTCGCACTGGGGATGTAGTGGTGTTGTCCTCGTCTTCTTAATGCCCAGCCGTTTACAAACCTCCTGGAACACTTGGAGTAAAAAGTTCCGATCTTGGTCACTGTGCAACTCCTCAGGAGCCCTGAAGCGGCCGAACATCTCATTCACCAGATGTTCAGCAGTGGTCGCAGCACTCATGTCTGGGACTGCATATGCCTCAGGCCACTTTGTGATGTAGTCCATGGCAACCAGAACATAGCGGTTACTTGGTCGATGGTATGGAAGGAGCCCAAGATGTCTACTGCTACTCGTTCCATGGGGCCTCCCACTTAGTACTGCTGCAAGGGAGCGCATGAGCAATGGGATGGACCTTTCTGGGCAGTGCAAGTTTCACACTGATGGACGAAGAGCACCACATGTTGGCGACACCCTGGCCAATAAAACCGGGACCGTAGGTGAAGGAGGGTCTTGGTAACGCTGAAATGGCCTAAACCCACCGAGCCATGGACGAGCTGGAGCCCTGTCAGACGCAGGCGGTTGAGCACCAGGAGTTGGAAGATGACTCTGTCATTCCCTGGGGACTGCCAACGATAGTAAAGTAGTCCATTGCGGCTGGCGAGGCTTGCCCACTGGGAGTAGAGGGCCTTGGTCTCGGGGTCAAGAGCTGACACCTCCATCTACGTTGGTCTCTGGCCTGCACCCACCCAGGTTTGGACTCGGGAAAGGCGAGAGTCTTGGCTTTGAGAACGCAGAAGATCTTCCCCATCAAGACCCTCGTGGCCATGGCCGTCCACCGTGGTTGCTGATCCTGAATCGCCGCCACCATCGGTGCCACAGCATCCCGCTCCGCCTGATGCAAGCAGTAAGGGCATTCATCTTCCTCGCAGTGACGGCGGGACAGGGAATCAGCGTTGGTGCGGAGATGGCAGCGCGATGGCTATTCTCAAAGTCATATTCCTGCAATGTCTCTAGCCAAAGGGCCAGCTGTCCCTCTGGATCTTTGAAGTTAAGGAGCCAGGTCAGGGAGGCATGGTCAGTACTCAGCAGGAGCCGCAGACCATAGAGGTACGGACGGAAGTTGCGAAGACTGGAGACGACTGATAATAGCTATCACCGGGTGACGCAGTATTTCATCTCTGGTCGAGTGAGAGGCGGCTGAAGTAGGCCATGACCTGCTCTCCCTGATCCCCGTCTTTGGACAGAACTGCCCCAAAACCTTCACAGCTGGCATCAGTGTCAACAATGAAAGGAGGCTGGGAGTCAGGATACGCCAGCACAGGAGCCCTGACAAGGGCTGACTGGAACACCTGCCCCTTCTGGGTCAGCTGATGCAAGGGACTGGCAATGCTGGGGAAGTCTCTGAAGTATCGCTGACAGTAGGAAGCCTGACACAGAAAGCTCCACAGCTCTCTGATGCTCTGTGGTATCGGCCAGTCTCTCACCGCTGCAGCCTTGGCTGTATCAGTAGATACCCTTGCGGCACTAACCACATGGCCCAGGAATGCAGTCAGAACGGCAGGGCATCCCCAGTGTCGCTGTGGTGCTGCACCAGATTGGTGTGGACGCAGTCCTTGTCACTGGCAGCAAAGATGTCAGCACAACCGTCTAGGAGCTTTTGTAGCTGATGCTGCTGATCTGGCTGCTGTCCCCCAGAGCTGCAGCGATACAAGCCCTCAACAGCCGGTTGTGTCTCCATGGAGGGAGCTGGTGGAGCGGAGGAACCATTCCTGGCTGCTGGTGCCTCCACTGCAGTACGGCTAGCCTCTCGAGCTGTCAGTGTAGCGAGTTCCTCGCTGGTCCCCACTGGGATGGACTTGAAGTATGGAGGGCTGCGGCTACTGAACCCAGGTATAGTCTCGCTCTGGGAACATCCACCACAGCCTCACACTCAGACAGCAGGTCCAGACCGATAATGCAGGAGTCCTGGATTCCAGCCAGCCACAAGTGTTTAGTGGTGCAGCTGGCGACAGTCACCTGGAGGACCTTCACTCCCCACATTCTGGTGTGCTGACCCGTCACTGAGGTGATGAACTTCTTTGTAGCTGCCCATCCTTGAAGTCTTAGCGGATCCGTCCCAGGTAGTGTCCCAGGCTGGACCAGGGAGATAGTGGATCCTGTATCCACCAGGGCTCTGCAGCTAACAACATTGATTTCACAGTCTAGGTACAGTCCAGTAGTGTGGCCCAGATGACCCACTCGCGGTGGTGTTGAGGGGGATAAAGCACTGGGGGTGGCAGTTCCCCGTTTGTGCCACCCTGCCCTAGTTTAACTGTGGCTGCGGAGCAGGGTTTTTAGAGGTGGGGGCTGGACAGTGGCATGTGATGTGGCCAGGCGCCCCACACCGATAACATCCTGCAGAGGGATGCCGCGCTGCCCGCTTGGGAGACTGACAAAATCGCCTCAGTGATGTGTCAACAGCTTGGCATGCTTCCTCTTCATCACCACTCCTCTCACTGTCTGAGGGATATGACTGGCGGGCCATTGCAAACGGGCAACCCTCCGGGGCCAGGACCCGCTCCGCTTCTGTCAACGCTGCAGATAGGGTTTTGGGAGCGACAAGACTGATGTGTTCTGGCTGTAGCCCCCGGATGAAAGCCTGCGGAGCAAGCTCTTCCTGTGCAGCAGGAGCGAAGGTCGGATAACCTTGGCGTGCATAGAGCTGAATGTCAGCGAGATAGGTGCCCAAGCCTTCCCCAGTCTTCCGCAGACGTCTGAACAGCCTGTCTCTAGCACCTTCAGTGTCAATGAGGCGGCCAAAATGCCGCCAGAGCGCCCCCTGGATTGCTGGGCAGTTAAGTTTCTCTGTAGCGCTCTGCCTTCCAGTGCGAGGGCCACTTGGGCCACCACTTCCTTTACCAGCCATTAACTTTCGCTGCTAGCTGCGCCTGTATGATGTATGTTTCAGGTGGCTCTTCCCCATTGGAGGAAGGAAGCTTGATGAAGCTCAGTCGGTAATGGAGATGGGACGGTGGCAGCGCGACAAGGGGCGTGGTCATTTAGGGCCGATGTCATGCCCTGTAGCTCAGCTATCTGCCGGCTCTTCCACTGGCGAGCCCTCTCCGCTGATTGGATGCTGCAGAATCCGTTTGGTAGCTCGCTTGGTGCGTCGTCGCGTCTCACCAGCATTACATGGTGGGTTTTCAGCCATGCTCCTTCTGAAGCTTCCAGATGTGCGATGAGCGCTTCTATCTCTCCAATTGTGGCAGCCATTTCGGATCCCACTTCTGACACCAATGTAGTAATCTTGAGCATGCTAATGTGAGCGAGTTAATCACCAGGTAATTTGTGCAGGAAATGCTTTAATTTAGACAAGGCACTCACATGTCCTAGTAGGTGTCGCAGCAGTGACCACAACGTTTGTCCTACACACTACAGTCCCGGTGACATTGCTAACATGCACATGAACCTAGAGTGTAATGCCCCCGATTCTGCCATGCATATACACTCACAGAAACCACGCAACAGCATAAACCCCACACCCTTGCACTGAACTCTGAATATGGAACACTGAACACAGACCACCCACAATGCATTTCACAAACACACACCCACAGCACGCTACAATATAACATAGTATTAAACAAGAGCGTGAATTGCAGAAGCAATGGATCACCTGGATTTAGCCTACTGTTTACTAAATAGCCTGCGATAGCCAGCTAAATAGCAGCCATATGGCTGTTAGAGAACATTTGAATGTGAGACTTTCAGATTTTTGTAAATACATAGCCAATAATGGTAACCGGGTGTGGTTTCAAATGTTCACAGACACACACCTTTGCCGACATGCCCCTCTCCTTGGCAGCTACTTAAACATTGTAAGGTCTGTAATTACAACCACCTCATTGAAACATTGCTAATCAGCCTTAAATTCACTCCTGTTGTCCTCGTACATCTTTACAATTCTATGGTTTGTACTCTGGCTTTCAGCTCGCGGAAGCCTTCTCCTCCCACAAGACAGTCACATTTTCCATTATTAGCACTAGCAGATGATGTGTTGCGCGACTGTTGAGACTGTTGTCTGTCTCAGCTTGTTACTTGCTTAAGTTTATGCTTGTTTATGCGGTTAAACTACAAAATGGTATTTGTATAAGTTTAAAGCCACATATTTTGTTTAGGTCAAACTATTCAAGGCTGCCATGGTGCATTTAACAGTTAAGTTCAACTTTTTTTGCCAAAAACAACACTGCACAGGTATGTGAATAATAAAACATTATTCAAATAACAGCGTTATCAGTGAGTACCAGAATACTCCCTACTGTGTGGTAATGAGTGTATCATAACTAAAGACGAGATGCTGGTGTGTACATGTGTTCGTGCATATAACAGGATATAGACACCTGGTGTTTGAAGCTGATTGCCCACACACAGTATGCAACTTGTGGTGAGAAACATTTAAGGCTGATTCAATTGCAAATGGAGGAAGTAGAAGTCACCACCGTTTGCTAGAACATCATGTATTTTATATGTGTACTGCATGCAGATGCGTGCTGGGTTGCCAAACATGTGGTCTCTGTGCAAATACCACTGAACAAATACCTCCTGCCTGCCTTGCTGGTGGTGGAAGCAATAGAGAGAAGTAAAACGAAAATGGTGGCAGTGGAGTATGGATGCTACATGGCTGAATAAGTCGTGTTCCCATGGTTGCTGCCACAAGTACAGTGTGAGCACTGTAAATTTGTGTGGGTGTGTGAAGGAGGAGGCAGGGGTGGAAAGAAAAAGCATTAAAGCAAAAGGGTATCACCATGTGGGTAATATAGTAGATTAGAGTACAGAGCATGGGTATTCATTACTTTTTGTGTGAGTTCACAGCCAGATGATCAGGTGGTTTTCAGATGAAATTGATATTGAGTAAAACACTTTATTACATTTTAAACTATTTTTGATTAGCTTTTTTGATATATTCTGTTCACTCACTCACTGAAAGATTTATATTTCATATTACTCTTAAAAGAACATTGATATGTATTTTTAGGATTTTTTTTTTTAAATAAGTGATGTAATATAGTATCTTTAAATACATAGCATACGGTCACCATTGTTTTGTCTTGGTGTCCTTCCCACAGCTCAATCTGACTAGTCCACAAGTAATTACCTAGCAACTCTGGAGGTCTTGACAGGCAAAGAGTCAATGGTGCTGCTCTGATAAGAGTGGAGCTCTGAGTCAAAGGGAAGGCAGGAGATACTTCTGGAGTAGCAATTAATATCACACTTCTATGATCTACTTCTATGACAAAAAACATTCCAAGTTTCACACTACTGAAAATGCCCAAAGTCACAGCCATTGGGATTTTTCTCTGTAGAGGCGAAAGTGATGACTTTTAAATAAGTCAGCTATTGTGTTTAAGATTGAAACACTGCAGGCAACTGTCTTCTTCATCTTACCACTGCAGCTCTGCATCCACTATAGTGTTTCTAAGTGGAGAAGCCAAAACTCTACACCACCAAGGATGTTGCAGGATGTTACCTCTCAGTGTTTAGTGGTCAGGGTATCATCTAAAATATTAAAATACTAATACAGGTATCCTAAAAAAGATACTGATATAGTTTCCCAATTGCAGCTGATAATCAGAGCTTTGCGGTATATACAAATTTTAGATGTAATTTAAATGTACAGACTAAACTGTTTTTCTTTAACTGGTTCTGCTGTTCAGACAGAATTTCGTGCAAAATTGGCCTGTATGTCACCACTCATATTCATTGCTCTTTTATGTTCATCTCTGTTTCAAACCTTTGAGATGGCTTTGTTTTTGCCACAAGAATACTTTTTTTGTTTCTGTTTTCGTCCCCAGCAATTCTCAGCTATTCTGATTTTCAAGTAAGCATGGGTAGCAGTAAATTGATGCACCACTAATAACTATATTATGATTTTACACTGCCAGAAAGGTTTTTTTTTATTCAGTAAAAGTGCACTGATATGATCCAACAATGTCAGTATCAGGAACACACCCTATTCCAGCCCAAAGCTAATTCTAAGTGATGTGGATGTACAGTGAAAGCTTGTGTGAATTTTGGTGTAACCACACTCCTGTTGTGTTGTGGCTTGGTTTTAATCTATTTTGGTGTTACTAAACCATATTCTATTCTATTTGTCAGGTTGTGGATAGCATGCACTACTTCACTGCCCTTACATAATGAGCACCCTGTGGTTCCAGCTGTGAGATTTGTAGAAGTTCTTTTTGTTCTCCTTTCAGTGTTAAAGATTAACATGCTCCCAACCATCTTCCCTCTCCCACTGCTTCCTTGTTCCCTTTCTGCCAGTACTAGCGCCATTCTTTATTTAGAGAAAGACAGCTAGAGTGATGTGGACTTAAGAAATTGCACATCATAGCCTTGTCAGGAATACTAGATGTAGGTTACTTCACTCAGATGTGACATAGAAGCCCCCTTCCAGGCCAGGCAGACCGCCAGTAAAGGAGCTGATGTATACTGCCAAATGTTCTTCCCCTGTGGGGGGTGGGTATAGATATAAGCTCTCTGACAGGGTTGACTTGGGTTGGGAAGCCCCTTTGGGGTCCATTGTGATTCACCTCCCACTTCAATGCCCCTCAGATGAGTTTATCATGGAGTTGGAGTTGAGCCTGATGTTACCAGTCTCACATGCACAAAAAACGGAACTGAGTTATTAATCAGTGAATGTAAATTCCTCATGCTACAATTCTTGCTAAAGGTGTGTCATAATGTTTCAATTATTTTTTGTATAACACCTTTAATAAATGTTGCCATTCAGTATAGTTGACGAATGACACAACAAGCTGATAAGAGAGTGGAGTTGTGAAGAAACTAGTTTGAGAATGTACTCAACATTATAAATGTAGAACAAGAGGGGAGAGGTAATAATAAAATCTAAAACTAGATTTAATGCAAGCGTGTCTAACAGAAAAACCAGTGCAAAACTACAATCTGTGATATGCTTTACATACCAATTTGAAATATACAGTATATAAAAAAGAGTCAACCAATACAAAGATTTAAAAATTTGGTTCAATGAGATCCTTTCTGTTTACAAGAACTCATTGGGCTGATGCCACATCTGAAAAGCAATTGAGGTCAGGGCCTTGGCGGCTTAAGAACAGTCTATCCTATACTTACACCAACATATCATTGTATTATTTGTTTGTTTTTAGTCTGGCTTGTGTTTATGCTGTTTATCCTCTGACAGTAAAAGTGACTATTAAGTGAGATGTCAAACTCTGGCTCATAACCCCTCTGAGGCATGGCAGAGGACTGATGTTTGCCTCCCTGATTGGCTTTACAACTCAAAACACATAAGTCACTTGTAATTAAACTTCATCCCCTGGGTTTTTAAATGGGGAGGTCACCATCCCATTGAGCTCACAGACGTAAGTCTGTCTCCCAGGGATGTTCCTTGATTTTACAAATGAGCGTAGAATAGACCAGCGGATAAATATTTATGATTTGAAAAAAACTGCACATTTAGCCAGCATTGTTTCTCTGTCCCAGATCCCCTAAACTGTAAGCACCTCACAGCAAGTTCTCAACCCTGTTCTTTGTCTTGTCCCCTTCAGGCCTGCATCATCTCATTCCACTACAGGCTCTGCTCGGCCACCCACCTCAAGCAAGACCTCCCTTACTACAGCAAAACCTGCCACCCCAAAAACCTCCTCCTCTACTTTGAAGCCGGCCACCACCAAAACAACCTCTGCTACCCCATCTGGTGGCAAACCTCCAGCATCACAATCATCCAGGAACACAACCCCTGTGAAAAAAGGTAAAAAGAAAAAAAGGGGTGCCCAAGCATTTTCCACGTTTAACTCCTAATTAACTCCTACCTTAAAATCTTATCCATTTAAACTTGTTTGTCCATATTCTTAATTTGAATATATTGTGATACAACAATTTTTGAGTATTGAGCTGAGTTCAGTTACATCACTGTTAAACTATACCTTGTGCTATGTTTTCCACCCAGATGTTACAAAACCAGCCACCCCAGCACCCAAAAAGCCAGCAGAGTCAGTGCTTACTCGCCCATCCCCTGCAATAAAGTCAGCAAAACCTGAGACACCCAAATCATCCTCCAAATCCGAAGTCCCCACCAAAAAGCCTACTGCTTCTAAGGCTGCAGACACAAAGACACCCAACTGGTCCAAAACACAAGATAGTAAGACACCTTCCAAGGATGCTTCCAAGATCAGCATTAAGAAAGTGGCAACCAAGACATCCAGCCCCAAAAAAGCTGTAGGCAGCAGCACTCCAACTCCTGTGAAACGTGGCCCCAAAGATGCAAAAGTGATAGAACCTGAAAAGGAAATAGCTGCTGCTGTAGCTGCTGCTGCAGCTATTGCTACTGTGACAGCAGCCATTGCTGGGCCAGAGGAACCAGAAGCATCTGCAGAAGCACCTACAGAGCTGTCTACTGTGCCAGAACAGATGTTAGGCAAAGAAGAAACAGTGCAAGAACCCACACCAGAACCAGTCTCTGTGCCAATGTTAGAAGAAGTAAGAGAACCAACACCAGAACCTGTACGAGAACCAACTCCAGAGCTAATAAGGGAACCAATAAGTGAACTAACACCAGAACCCATTCGAGAACAAACACCAGAGCATGTACAAGAATTAACAATAGAGCCAATACAGGACTCAACACTGGAACCAACGCCAGAGCCAATACAAGAAGCAACAACAGAACCTGGACAAGAACCAACATTAGAGCCAATACAAGAACTAGTATCAGAACCTGTACGCGAAACATCTCCTGAGGACCCTGTACAACCACTTGATCATCCAGCAGAACAAAGAGGTCTAGGTTCTGAACCAGCTCATGAACCAGCCTCCAATGCTCAGCTTTCAGCTAACTTAGACCTTTTCAAATTTGAGGAGTCTGCAAATGACTCAGTTTCTTCCCTGGGAACTACTGTCATGTCTCCTCCTTGTTCTCCTGCTGGTCCTATTTCTCCCATCAGGGAGCCACAGAATACTTCTTCTCTCAGGGGCATGCATCTCCAGTCAGAACCCTGGGACAGGAACCAGCCCCAGGCTTCATCTGACTCTGTTCCCCAAAGCCTAGACAATATGATGAACTACCAAACAGAAGAGCAACAGGAGAATAAAGAACAGTTTGATTTTCAGGACACACCGGAGGAGGAAGACAATGAGGAGAAGGACAATCTGTTTATGCCTCCCTCCACAGCGCCGTCTACAGATACCTTCATCATAGTGTCACAACCTCACTTTTTGGGTACCTCACCCATTGATGACTGTATCCCAAGGCACCCAATCTCTCCTCATGAAAAGGAGGATACAGTGGAAAAGGCAGATGAGGAGATAAATGAGGACAATGATGATGATGAAAATGAGGATCAAAGGAGAATAGGCCACCAGCCTTCATCAACGTTCACCGATGTGAGCAGGTCTCAGCCATGTGAGGAGTTACAAGTCAGGTCCTCTGCCTTTGGTGGTTCTGCAGGATGGCATTGTGATGACCTTATGTCGGGGATGGACTCAGAGGATGTGAGCAGCTGCACCAGTAGCCGGCAACAGGGAGTCTCTGACATCAGCAGCACCCAGCACACTGCAATCTTGGAAGGCACCCAGAGCTCGGATGCGCTGGTTGACTCAAGTCTCCGTGGCTCTGAAGGAGATGGTAATCTCATGGGTTCTCCAAATGTGGAAACCTTGGCCAATGAGGAAGAAGATGATGATGATGAAGAGCGGGTTGATGATATGGATCTGAGTTCAGAGAGAGTAGATGAGCATCACGAAGTGTTTCAGCAGCAAAAGCAAGATGGAGATGAGGATGTTGAGGATGTAGAAATGCACAGCGAAGGTGTTACTGAGAGCTGTGAGAATGCAGATGAAGATGATTTTAATGAGGAGGAGCACATAGACAACCTCAGTTGCTCGGGGCTTCCACTTTGTGAACCCCCTACTTCCTCCTGGGGCCAGACCAACCCTTTCTGTGATCCCTGGGCTCAACCTGCCTCACAGCTCTTTGTTTCTTCTCCCAGCCCCATTTCTGACCATGGTTTGGTTGAATCTGAAATACCCACCATTTCTCCTGCTCAGACACACTTGGACAGTTGTTCTCCTTCCTTTGCTACTCAGTCTGAAGAACAGCCCAAGCGCCGAGAGTCAGCCCATGAGGAGATTAAGAGCTCAGATGTTGAGGAGGCTCACAACTTACTTGCTGCTCCAGCTGTAGGTTTCTCCCAGCCTAGCACTCTAAGTGGCACAGCTCTGGCTGTCCACAGCAGTAGCGAGACAAGCACACCAGAGGACCTTTGTGACTATGACAGTAGCTCTGGGGTTGAGTCACGTTCTGACAAACAGCAGACCCCTGTTCCCGCTTCAGTCCACCTGGAAATTGAGCAGGACCTGGGTATTCACTTGGAGAAAGGTGACAGAGAAGAGGAGGAGGCTGAGACACTCCCTCCTGATGAGGTCCTAGGAACAGGACCCCCAACTGCTCCAGCATCTGTCCCTTCTTCACCCTCCACTTCAGGGGATGAGGCCAGTGACACAGAGGGTGAGATGCAAATAAATGATCCAGATGCACCAGGAATGATGGATGAGAGTGCTGGCCCTACTCCCACCTGCAGTCTACCTGCTCTTGAGGAGGATGTGGAGGCAGTGGATATAAGAGTTGGAGAGGGCGAAGAGGATGGAGGTGGGGCCACCCCGCAGTCAGCCAACTCTGTGGCATCCTATGCCTTTGACTGCACCACATCCAACTCCAACGCACACTCGGTGGCAGAGAGCTGCGGAAAAAGCCCAGGAATCTTTTCCCTGGAGAATGAGGAGCAGCTGCCAGAGGAGGCCAAGGACCCCTCCCTTATCAAGGAGCTGACCCTGTCATCAACTGCGGTTGCGGCCCAGGCAGAGGACCTGCTGGGCAGAAATGTGGACCTGATGCCCTTGGGCCATCCAGGAGAGAACGAACCCGGCCTAGAGGAGCACCACTACGTGCTGGGGAACAAGATTGCAGCAGACCACCCGGAAGGGGATGACCCATTGGAGCCCAGTCTCCAGAATGAGGCCCAAGAATCTGGAGAGAGCAGTGACAGCCAGTCACCCTACCACTCTACCATATGTGATAAGACTGATAGTTTTCTGGCAGGTAATGTATAAGTCCCTCCTATTACCCCTGGAATGCACCTTTTTCCTTGCAACCCTCCCCCTATACCTGTTGTTCGTTTTCTCTCCAGTTGGTTTAGATGGCTTAGATGAAAAACATGAGAGCAGGAAAGAGGAAATGGTTTAATGAACAAAGGAGAGGGGAAAAAAGACTGTAGCAATTTTTATATGAAGCCTCTCTCTTTCATACTGTTATGGTCATGGTTTTGAGTATATGGCTTAAACTCCTTAATGTACGATAGCTACTACCATTTTCTATTAGAATGTTCTTTTTAAGTAACACTGAATATTATGTAGCCCCTGGTGGGGTATTGACTGATTGGTCCAAAGTGACTGGGCTGAAAAAAGAAGAAAAAAGGAAATGTTGTGCAAGGACTTATTGTGTATTTATCCTACCGTTTTTACTGAAGAAATGTCAATGATTTTTTTGTTTTGTATTTGCTTATTTGTTTTTTTGTTTTGTTTGTTTGTTTGTTTTGTTCTGTTGAAACCTGGTCCTCCCTACCCTGTGTACACATGCTTCATGTCCAAACAGCACCATGGCGATAGTCAAATGTTCCTTTTTTTGTGTTCTTGTTTCTAGACTTTTAGCTATCAAAATAAAGCCTAGATTGTGTTTTAACATGGCCGTTATCCCTTACAGCTTTGCTCAGTAGGTTTGGGAGTAATAAGTTGCATTTGGTGAAGTTATTAATGAGTGCTTCAAGAGGTTCTATAACTCTTTGCATAGGTTGATGAGGTATGTAATGTGCAGTCACGTACAGTGTGTGTTTCAGGCATTTGGTTTTAAGTGGCAAAGCTTCAAGCCTCAGTTAGCTGTTCATTTGTGTTTCAGGTGAGACAACTAGCATATTATTTGTGATAAGGCACTACATTGTCCTGCAATTATCAGAGTTGAGCTGAATCGTTTAAATAGTGGGCGTTCACTTACTATTTTAACAGTATATTGCATGTTTAACTAACATTAAGACTGTGTACTTCTTTTAATTTAAAACAATTCAACACTAGTCATGTTCATAAATAAATGGTTCACACTAGGTTATCTTTCAAAATTCCATTAAAACATCATTGCAAGGCATTTTGTTCCTGTTTCTTATTTTTACCTATGGATCCAGCATGCCTTTGTGTTCTTGTGTCTGAGTCGATATGTATTTGTATGTTTACACAACTGATTTCCTATGCTGTTTTCTACTCTTCACCATGGGAATAACAGGAAGTGATGCAATATTGTTCAATGGTGTCGGATATAAAATGGAATTTTGGTCAAATCAACAACATAATTCAAGTGGTGTCCCAGTTCCCTGTTCATCCAGCATTGTGATACCTTCATGACATATTCGACACTAGCGGACTGTTTCATCATTCTCATCACATCTCCAACAGGTGGAACTTGCTTAAAGATTCCCTGTGGAGGTATACACTATCAGGTTCGGGAAACCGAGGATCCAATAGTACAGAGTCACACGGGGGGCTATCTAAATAAGGCTTCTGCCTGAGGGGACCAAGAGAACCATGTCTTGGAGGACGTCAGAGCGTGGAGGGGAGCAGCGACGGAGCTGAGATTTCTAATAAACTTCCGATTAAAGTTAGCAAATCCTAGAAAGCGTTGTACTTCCTTCCACGAGGAAGGCTTTGGCCCGTCGACCACCGCCTGGACCTTCTGCTGGTCCATCTTAATTTGGGTGATTACATATCCTAGGAAAGAGACTGAGTCTCTGTGGAACTCACACTTCTCGGCCTTAACATATAGTTTGTGAGACAAATCTCGAACAGTGGAAACGTGAGCTTAAGTGAAGGGGAAAAAAATCAGGATATCATCCAAGTACACAAAGACCTTATGGTTCAGGAGGTCTCTCAAGACTTCATTTACAGTGTCTGAGAGGCGTGTTAAACGCGGTTTTTCACTCGTCCCCCTCTCTTATCCTAATTTAATGATATGCATTCCTCAGATTGATCTTGGTGAAAACTTTTGCTCCCTGTAAGCAATCAAACACTGGAGATTAGGGGAAGAGGGTAACGGTTCTTAATAGTTATGTCATTTAATTTGGTGTACTCAATGCAAGGACGGAGGGTTTTATCTCTCTTGTCAACAAAAAAGAACTCTCCTGCAGGAGAGGAGGAGTGTCAGATGATACCTGACTGCATGGATGGGGTGATATATTCTTCCATGACTTTGCACTTGAAGGCGGACAGGGAGTACATTGTTTCCTTTGGGATGGGAGCCCCGGGAAGTAGGTTTTATCAGGTTCGGGAAACCGAAGATCCGATATTACAGAGTCACACGGGGGGGCTTTCTGAATCAGTAATCATTTTAATAACAAGGTCAAACCGGGAATTCAAACTATGCAAAGGTACAGACAAGGACTAGGCAAACTCAGTAATCGGAACACGGAATAAAGAACCCCGAGGGTGGGTCCTCAAAAAGTCTCTAATAAGCTGGGGGTCCATGATGTCCTTGGATGAAACCCAGGAGCGCTCTTCGGGCCCATAGCCCTCCCAGCCCACCAAGTACTGTGTTCCTCATCCCCTGCGTCTGGCTGCCAGTAGGCGTGGAACCGTGTAGACTGGTCCGCTGTCGACGATGCGGGGAGGAGGAGGCGGGACGAAGGCGCTCTCTTTGACCGGATTCATCTTGCTTACGTGGAACGAGGGGTGGACTCGTGAGGACCTAGGGAGTTTAAGCCTCACAACAGAAGGGTTAATAACTTTTGACACTGGGAATGGACCAATGAATCTCGGAGCTAAAGTATGTGTCTCGTCGCAGCTTGGCTTCATTGACAAAGTTTTGGAACACCGCCAGCGCGTTTGTCAGGCCAAACGACATTACTAAATATTCGTAGTGTCCAAGAGGAGTGTTAAACGTGGTTTTCCACTCCTCCCCCTCGCTTATCCCCAACCTGAAACTCTTGCCGTGGTCCAGTCTATGTGGGGGTTGTGGTCTATCAGCCACGGGAGGCACAGGACGAGCGGGTGATGAACAGATTGGTAAAGGAGGAAGTTTATCTTTTCTTGATGGCTGTCATTGAAGGTTAGGGTTACTGGGGATGTTTGTTGAGTGACACGACACAATAATCTTCCATCATCCATTGGAGCCAAATTGTGCTTCAGGATTTCAGATAATCCATTCAGGAACGCTTCAATTAATGCCGGTTGATTTCAGCCCCGATGGTGTGGAATTCGGTCGTGTAATCCGTTACTGATACTTTGCCTTGCCTTAATGATACCAGAGCTCTAGCCGCTTCTCTACCCGGGGAGGTGGACTGAAATATTTGAGTAAACGACTTAAGGAATTCTTACAACAAGTTGCATATGGAGGATTTACAAGTCCACTCAGTCGTAGCCCATGATTTGGCTCGACCAGATAAATAGGAAATTCTAAATGCTATTTTAGCTCGGTCTGAGAGAAAAGCGGGGGCGTTGAATTCGAAGTGTAATTCACAGTCTCCTGAGTCCCCAGAAAAGTGTTCTGGGCTGGACAGATGGAGAGAGTGTGAGCTTACGGGAGAGGCAGGAGACTGAGCCGGCGCCTCTGCTCCTTTGGGAGACGCCGGCAATTGCTCTGTGATCTGCTACAGATCGATGATAAAATTCAGTTGCGGCGATAAAGTCGTGCACGCTGACTCGTTGCGCTTCAAGGCTTCAAACATTTCTTGCGGACTAAGCCGAGTTGCTCTTCTTGCCTATGGAGGTGTGAGACTTGTGCCTTGGGCTGAGCGAACTGGGTCAGACTCTGCTGCATCCATTTCTGGCCAGATTGTACTATCAGGTTTGGGAAACAGAGGATCTAATAGTACAGAGTCACACGGGGGGCTCTCTAAACCAATAGTCGATTTAATGAACAAGGTCAAACCGGGAATTCAAAACTAGGCAAAGGTACAGAGAAGGATAAGGCAAACTCAGTAAACGGAACACGGAATAATGATCGAACACAAGGAGACTCACAAGGAATGTACGCTGGACTGCTCACTAAGAAGACAAGATAATCTGGCACAGGAGGAAGGGAACACGGGGCTTAACTACATGAGGGAGAGGGAGTAATCAAACACACCTGACGGACAAGACTAGACAGGAAGTGGGGAATAGACACATTGGGATTTCAAAACGAGAGGAAGTACTAACTGACCCTAACACAGACACTTGACACGAGCGGACCCCGACATACACAGTGTGTACCTTTGAGGTCCAACAAATGTGTGGAATACATTTCCCTTGAAACATCTGCAGGCCCAGACTTAGACTTAAAATGCTGCTTTGCCTTTTTAGTGCACCGCTGCATTATTGCCACAACTCTCAATCAGCTAACATACTTTCACTAACAAAACAGACCCACAGTAACAACAGTGCCACAGCACTACAAGCAATCTAAAATGTTGCTGAGTGCCTACCATCAATTATGCATGCACCTTATATATAAAGTATAGCTTCATCATAATGGTTTTTTATATAACCTTAATCATTTCCGTCAACATCCTCCTGAGATTCATACAGGAGGCACAAAGACAAACACAAAGGCAGATGTTTGGAATGTCCCTTTAGGTAAAAGGCAGCTTGAAAGCATGTGGATGCTGAAGATGACAACATTTTTGTCCCTTAAATGTCTATCCTGTTATCTGGCCACTGTTCACCAAAACCCTGACATGGAAGAAGCACGTTGTACGAAAATCTCAACACAACCCCTCTGTTGGCTCTCTTTATTGCCTCTGTATTCATGAGACTTGTGCAAGTCCTCTTTAAGATTTGTGCTTTGGGACACTGCTGCTTTCCTTTTCAAAACAGGTGGTTACACAGGTGCACTAAAGTTGCATCAGCTTCCTTTGACATAATTTTCATGACATGGTATTGATTATGCATGGTACAGAACAAGTGCATTGATTATATTTTGACATTTTATACCATACCCCAGTCAATATATGTGATGTTATTGTCAAGTTAACCTTCATTTTTCCATTTGTCTCTTCAAATACATGTTGTCTGCAATGTACTATGTACTGTAATGAATATGACTGTTGTCTTGCATGGCAACCAACATATTCAAAAAGGACAAAGCAACAGACGTGAGTGTAGTACCTCTATAATATAGTTTATATTTTTGAAATATTAAAGGGAAAACATGGTTCTATCACAGAAAAGCAACTTCCGAGAGAAAACATACAGTATAAACCTTATTGTCACTTCATTTTGAAAGCCCCTTTCTTTTTTGTTACACATTTGCCCTTTGTGTCAAATCTCTACTAAACCCTCTTCTTCCTGGTCCCTTTTGTTGTACCACCTGTTCTGTTTGATGCATGCATCTCTAATGATGCACCAAGTGATCTTGACTGTCTCACAGGAGATGAGAAAACAGATGAAGTGGATGAAGAGCTCAAGCTACAAACACACTTGTATGAAGACAACCAGAACCTGAACCATACTAGTATGTTTCCAATTGCTAATGGCCACTACTTGGCCTTCGTCCCTGGTAACAGGAGGCCCATTGATCCCACTCTTGCAGCACATTTTGCCAAGGTTGCGTCTCTGCCTCCTCTGACAGAGACCAACTTTGACAGACGCATTGGTGGAGAACAGTTATGGAGGCTGGAACAGCAACAAGAGAAGCTGGGAGAGATGCAGCATCATCAAAAGCAGGATAGGAAGAAGAGGCAGTGGCTGGAGGAGGAGAGGCTAAGGCTGGAACAGCAGAAGCAGTTGGAGAAACAGCGCAGGGAGCTCCTCCAGTTACAGCTGCAACAGCAGCAGCAGGAGCACCGGCACCACAGGCAGGTTCTGCAGTGGCAGTTGGAGCTGGAGCAGCAGTACCGCATGCAGCAGTACCGCATGCAGCAGAAGCAGATCCAGCAGCAGCAGCAGCTGAGGAGGAGCCCAACTGGAGTAATGTTGTCACCATCCTCTGGACTCTGCACCATCTATGAAGCAATGGAAACCAGTGACGAGGAAGATGAGTTCCAAAGAGAGCATAACATGAATGTGCAGGTTGTAGGGAAGAGGGTGTTGTCCTCTCAAAGCTTCACACAGGATTTTCAGAGGCAGCTGCGTCCAGTGCCCCCACAGGAACTGGGGTGGAACAAGAAGGTGGACATGGTCCAGCAGCTCATCAACCAGACCTTGATGCTGTCTGGAGACAGAGGCTGCCCTCCTCTCCTCCTCCTCCCTGTGGGGACAGGAGGCACCTTAAGTCCCTTGGAAAGCAACATGTGGCCCAGTCTGCTGCCTCAGTTCAGCCCTCCTGCCGCTACAGTCACTTCTGTCAGCAGCTACTCCCCAGAGAGCCAGGGCAGTTCGCCATCTGGAGACTGGACTGTTGTGGAAGTGGAGACCCAGCACTGAACACAGCTGATTGAACTGGTCAAATGCTAAGCAAATCAATTACATTATTAGTATTTTTGAGTATTTTAAAACAGTTAATTTATTACAAGAAAGTAAGCAGTGATAGACTCACATTTGTATGATCATTGTAGAGAGAAATTCACTTACTGCCGCACAGCACCTGTAAAACTCATTACTGACCATGTTGTCATATCTGTTTCTTTAGCCATACCAACAAAACAAATTCAGTCTGTCACAGTGAGGCATTATGGAGTGGTTATCAGGCAACTTCAAGTTACTGTTCACAGTCAAGAAAAAGTCTGGTTCATAACCCTCCTGACATTTTTACACTTCAAGTGTTGAGTAGTAAGCTTGAGATGCCCCCTGCCATTCTTTTTAATAAACTACACTGAACAGCCAGCTGTAGCTTCATATTTAAGAGAGAGACATTAGAGTGGGTAACCCATGGATCTTCTCAACTCTATGTCTGAAGGAGAACAAGCCTATTTCTCAAAATAATAATCATGAGCAATACACTCTATATGATTATGGCATTTTTTATTTATATTACTGGGAAACATCACACAATGTAGACATATTTGAAGCTGCACATATTGTGTAGTAGTGTTTTAATTAAGTTTTAATCATTAATATGACCTTTGACCATCCCTACTTGAATTCAAACTGATTGCAAATCAGAATCCTTATTATTACTAGAACAAAGAGAACACACACTGAAGAAGAGCTGTTCCACACACTGATATTGATTTGTAATCTCATATTGGAGCATATTTCCTGACCAGATGCACTGCTTTTAGAATCACTGTTTTCATGTGTTGTGTGAGACATTGTTCCACTCTGTATTCTCTTTAAATATGTTGCACCCAGATAGAGACCAAACACTGGTTACCTTCTTATATGAGAGAAGCTATGACATATTGCAATTTTTTATTCTCTATATACTCCACTGTGTTGACCAAAGTATTTATACAAATAAGTGGCAGTGCTGGTAACAGATTTACATAATTATCAATCCAAAATCTTCATGTTTTAAAAAGATGTTGGAAACAAGCTTTTCTGTGTGTCAGTTATGTGTGTGGTGTGAAAAGGCCCGTAGATCATGTTGTGGTATAGTCCCCACTCCCTTCACCCACCCACATCCACCAGCATCCGATCAACCTGGACAAGCAGGTTTTCATTAACTTAATAGAGTCATCAGTCATGGAGGAAGAATTGGGCATGAAAGAGAAGAAGGCCCTTCTTGTTCTGCTGCAATGACAAGAGACCAGCGAGGGAAGGAGGGTTGGAGAGGGTGCTGATGGTGGTGTATGTGTTTGTGTGTGGGTGAGTATAGTTGTTGTATTCCCTCAGACATTCCAAAGTGGTAACCTAATTTCTTGGGTTGCCAAGTATGAGGTCTCTGAGGTTACTAATGATGTCATGGAGGCAGAGAAAGGATGTCTAAAAGGAGACATTGCAGTGGAGGGTGGAGGGAGAGGATCCGAATACTAACACTCACCCACTACTTCCTGGCAACATGTATTCACTGTAACATGAGAACTGTTTTTCTACACATTCGACTTTGTGATTTATGCGTACAACATATCAGGCATTTGAAAGTTAAGGTTAGTCAGAGACCATAGAAATTTATTTATTTAAAATAAAGCAACACTGCCACCTGTTGGCTGCATGAGTGAGAGACTAACACGTCACTCAGTCAATACGATGCTGATTTATTATAAATCATTGTGTCATTTGGACCCCAAATTAATATTTATGACATTTCAAAATAGGCATTTATAGAATGATTTTTTTCTATCTTATATCACTGAGCAATTTAACTGCATGTTTTGTTTGTTTTGGGGTTTTTTTTTTAATAAAACGCATGCATTTAAGAGTAAATCTATATATGCATCTTTATTGTTTTATCAATAGTCTACAGTGCCTCAGCTCATTCATATTAATATTGTTCTGTAGCTTTGCAATTCATTTTCGTTTCATTTCATCTTTACATTTTTGATAGTTTTGTTTTGTGAATGTTTACTTGTCCCAAGGAAACTTTTGAGTGTTGTGGAAGTGGCCAAAGTTGATTTCAGTATGAACCATGAGAGATTCACAGCCCCCATTACGAAATAAAGTTGCATTAAACCTGTTCTAAATGCTTGCAGTGCTTATGTTGAACCATAGGTTGGGAAAATTACACCCCGGAAACATTTTACTTACATTACATTCTACTTATTAATGTGTAAAATATTTATATGTAGAGCTGTCAGAGGGTTTCTGGAAAGCCTTTTGCTGATGAACTCACGAACATTTGTGAGCACAAACTACAATGACAGCAGAGTTAATCTCTTCCTACTCATAGCTCCGTCTGTAGCCATGGATAATCTAATGGTGTCAGAATGTTGTATTATGGCGGATGTGAGAGTTTAATGCTTTGCAACTTAACAAAACATGCAATCAGAGAGAACTCAAGAAAGCATCCATAAACACATGCTCTGTAAAAACAACACAAACAAAAATAAAAACACACTACAGGACAATTGAAAGTAACAGACACAGGGGACCCCCATGGTTTTTCTTCTTCCTTCTTATATTATCATGATGGTAGGAATCAAATATAAGCCAGTGGAAGATATCTGTTGCGATCGTTACATTTTGGTCATTAGCCTACCAATTCAAATAATACCACTAAAAACGCGCAGGCATAATGATAATTAAACTTTTTTAAACTGTGTTTAAAGACCCTCACTACTCACAATCTGTCCATAAAGGTGTTCTGACCAATGCTGCCAAAACACACAATGTATTATCAAGAACAAAGCATTGGATGCAAACATTTTTGACATGTATACGAGAGAGCAATGTGTATATTGTTGCTCCTGATCATGTTTCAGTAGCCTGTACGTTCCACCAAAGACAAAGTTTCCCTCTAGACATGTTCAGTGAGATTGACCTTTGCTGAATAATCACCACTACCATCAGAATTAGCAATTTAAGTAAAATAAGAAATGCAACAGGAGTACAATTGAACAAATTTACTTTTGTCAGTTACAAAGCAATACTATGTATGTTTGATAACAGTTGCAACAATAATTTACTGGTCATACCACACCAATTAAGCCTAGAACTGCAAAAACCTCTTACCCCCTAAACTGTATTTTTCTTCGATTAACAGAAATCCTACACTTTAAAGAACTGTTTTTCGATCAGATTTGGCCAGTATAAAAAATAAATACCGACTTGTTTAGCACAAAATTATGCACATCTGTTTCTCTTTAAGTAAGATTTTTTAATGCATTGTTTCAAAACGGTTCACCTCTATAAAACACAAAATCCAAAATTGACTTTTAATGTGATGTTTAGAGCAATAAACCCGCGATTACTTAATTTGGCACAAATTCTTAAAAACCAAATTTAACTCATATGTTTAAGATAGCGTACAATAAAGACTCTGAAAATACACCTTAATTAATTTATTTGCCTTAGATTTACATTTAACTGTGCCTTCATCCTGTAAAAAGTGAATGATCCAAGTACTGCAGTGGCCTTGATATACTGTACCTATGGTGCTCCTCACATATTTTTGACTAATGATTTCAGTGGTTCAATTCCCAGGTCAGGGTTTTTCTGTGCGGAGTTTGCATACTCCGGCTTCCTCCCACAGTAGAAAAACATGCAAAACGGGGTTAGTAGGTTAATTGGTCACTCTAAATTGCCCGTAGGTGTGGATGTGAGTGTGGATGGTTGTTTGTCTGTAAACGTCAGCCCTGTGATGAACTGACAACTTGTCCAGGGTGACCCCACCCTCGCCCAAAGATGCTGAGATAGGCTCCAGCCGTAGAAAATAAATGGATGGGTGGATGGATTTCAGTGGCTATTAAGTGCATTTTATTTATAATATCAGTACCATACTTACAGATTCTAATATTATATTACACATTATAGTGTAACCTAATTCAATTTGGACCCAGCAGATTTATAATTGAATGAATTTATACATTCATGCTGTAACTGGATAAGTGCGAGCACTGCTGCAGAATATAGTAGGGTTTTTGGTCTGGTTTGTTAATTTGTCAGGTTGCAGACTAATAACTTTTCGTGAGACCTCTTAAGGAAATTTAGCAGCAGTACACACTATTGTATCATTATTTATTTCAAAGTTAAAACAAGACTTTAGTTCACAATTTTGGAAAAACAGTCCTGATGTTTTATGTGTTGTGAGTTCCTGCAGGCACTGACTTCAATTTATTAAATTTTGAGTTCCATAGGTCAAAGGTCAGGATCAGGATCTGGTAAAATTTCCCAAACATTTTTCACATTAGGTAAGATTTCAGACAATTCTGATCCATACGAAACTCAACCACTCATTTGCTGTTAACTTGCACCATATATGTACAGTGTCAGGACATACTCCTTAGTGTAATTCTTATAAAATCTCAACTGAGGTATATTTTTAGCTAGGTTCACTATTAGAATAAAATCACCAGATTTAATGGCAGCTAATTTTTAAGTATACATTTTTCAATATGCAGATATTTAAGAAAGCTAAATTTAATGGCTGTAATAAAAGCTCAATGTTAATAATGTTTAAGCAGCAGTACAATTAAGTATTAAAAAGTGTTAAAGTACTTGAACAAAGTAAGTAGCATATATATACATATTCTTTTTCTCCTGTAAGTGAATGTTGGGCCTTACTGACATTTTGTTTGTGTCCCAGACAGGAGGTTGGGCCTTGGCAGAGGTATGTCTTCTCAGAGTGCTCTTGTTATGCATTTGGTTTTGAGAGTAAAATCTACTATACATGCTAAATGATGAATGACACAAATGCTTCAAACAAATTCTTCCATTACCATTGAGTTACTTTATTGTATTTCATTTTACACATATTATCGGTGACTGCGTCATGAGACTGCTTTCATTCTAGCCGGTTTACTACCTAGTCAGCCCAGTCTTCAACCTTTCTTGATGCACAATGCAATTTTATTTTGACGGTGCATCCGGAAGCTCCATTTGTTATTCTTGACTAGACTTAACGCTAGCTTCCTCCTCCCTAGCATTGTAGCCAGCTCTCAGCTTTGCGTAGAGCCGAGCAGGAGTGCCCCGGCGCAGGGAAGGTGGCCTCAGTGCGGTTC
The DNA here is from genome assembly GCA_001698575.1 of Mola mola. Classification (NCBI taxonomy): domain Eukaryota; kingdom Metazoa; phylum Chordata; class Actinopteri; order Tetraodontiformes; family Molidae; genus Mola; species Mola mola. The sequence goes on from KV751337.1 coordinate 1,643,431, forward strand.
GGTGAACAGAACGCGGCGTGGCGGTGATCCTGGCGGCTTTCCTCGCACTGTTTTCCTCTCGGAGGATGAGAAGAAAGTCTGTAGCGCATTATAGGACAGACTACACTGCGTGATGCAGATCAGAGTCCAAGAGTTGCCATCCTGCAGCCAGGAGGGCATCGTCTGCTCACCTGCTCCTCTGCTCCTCTGTCTCTCCTCCAAGGCGCCACGATGGTAACATTTTTTTTTTTTACCTGCTTTCTGTGTAACTCGGTACAGCAGACAACGTCTTCTCGGGGATTATTAAGTGGGTTGTTTTTTTTTTGTTTTTTTTTACTAGTACTCAGCACGTCCATCGTGAGACTGTTTGCTTCAACCACTGGATAACTTTACCTTCAGTTTCTACAATGATCTGACAGCTGGAAAGTCAAGCAAACATCAACACAAGTCCGCAGGGGAAGCACATGATGGCCAATAAAAGTGAGCTACAAGTGAGTGTCCGAACTTCTGCTTTTCATCATGACATATTAGGATGTAGTGTGGGAATCATCTTTTGAACTGACTTTTTGATTGGAAACACTGTCTGACCTGTAAAAGACAGAAGTGAAGCTGTAGAGACAAAGTTAGCCTGACTGCTTTAGAAGAGGTCAAGTTCCAAAAATACTAAATCCTACAGTTCCTGTAGTGCAACTATTTCACTATAGCCCTGCTGGTGTGGTGAATAAAAAATCTCAATGCCCTTTAAAAAGCCAGAGCCAAAGAAAACGATGAGGACATTTTTGACATTAAGCAACTTACCATGTTTTCAATGCAAAATTATGACTGTGAAAAGAAAATAGTAACTACCTACACAGATGAATACAGATGAGTGAGAAGAAAAATTTCTTCTATCGGATTTGTAGTAACGTGGAAGTGTTAAGTCACAGAAAATTGAAATACGTTTGGGTTACTATGCAGGTAGGAGAAAGTATTGGATCACATTTTTTCTATTTAATTCACAGATGTGGACAAAGAAAACCATGTTTGAAAAATATTTCTGTTTGCCTTATGCTGCTATTTTAAAATATGGAATACAGAATTTCTAAAACAAAATTATATAAGAGTGTTTTCTGAAGATAGAACAAAAGTTGGCACACAGCTCACCAATCAACAATGAAACCCGGCTGAATCATTTGTTGTGAGTGAGAGTTGGCTTCTTCCTAGTCATTTAGCAGTTTCCCTGAATGGGGAGGAGCCTCCAGTGTTTTTTGGAAAGTTGTGCTGCCTTTGTGGGCATGAAAAAGAATACGATATGATATGAAATACTTTATTGATGCACAGGGGAGCAACTGAGTTTCATTGTACAAAATAGAACAAACAACAAGAGCAAATACATCTCAGGGTAGTAGAAAATAAGAAGAGAGCACAGACCATACATAATAAATAATATACACAATAATATAATCTTACTTTTACATATCAAAGAAATTAAGAGCTTATCGCACAGAAATTCCTTTGGTTGCGGTCCCAGTTCAAGTCATCATCATCATCATCACCCGTGACAGTCAGCAACAGTGGTAATTAAAACCCTCACTGCAGCCGGTACAGTAACAGTTGATATGGGCTGATATATGCACCACTTTGGCCACTTCTCACATTGTTTTCTCCGTACATTGATCCTTGGAAAAGCTTCCTGTAAGTAAGGGCAGCACACAAATGTGGCGCTGCACGCTGCATTTCCTATAATGCAGGTCAGTAGCATCTTCTACTAAATGCTCACATCTTTACAATCCTTTTCTTTGGCTCCGTAATGCTTCTACCAGAGTCCTAATGTACCTGCAACTTCTTAATCATGTTACAAGTATTGTAATATGTGTAAGTTTAGCAGAGCTCATTATACCTAACTAAAGGAACATGTGGGTCAAACAGCACAGTGGACTGTAGATTCCGATTGCCCTGCTGTGATGATGACTCGTTTAAAGTGTGTTTCTGGCCTGTTATCTCAATTTGTAAAACCTTGAGGACTGCGTGTGTCTGCCTGCTTTATGAATTCAGTCTTCTGTGACAGCGACAGCGGCTCAGTCATCAGGCGGTGAACAACAGCTGATTGAGATCAGGATAATCACACATGATAATGTTGATGGGCCCAACCTGTCAGAGGGACATCACATCACTTCACTCATAGCTGAAGTGACCCTGTCTTTGTTCACTTTCTGCCTCTCCCTCCCTCTTTTACAATCATTCTCCATATACTATGTACCAAAGGAGTTTGTGTTTTTCAGCTTATGCCTGAGGACAGGGACCATTCCCTCACTTGGCTTTAAGGCATGTAAATCAAGTTTCCAACTGGATAATTTAATACTCACTTCGAGGTAGCTAGCTCATGAATTCTTTATTTCTTTTGGTTTCCTGTACGTATTATGTGTTGTTTCTGCAACTCAGTGGTGAGCAGCAAAGACAACTCTTTCAAGTTCCCACTAAATTACTTTTTCATTGATTATGCAAGAGAATCGGGAGAGGCAACTTTGTCTATTTGTTGCTAGTCACTCACATGTTTTGATTCACAGTGATTTCTTGTGTTACACTCACCATAAGGCGTGTCTCCAGCTGTCTCCTGCTGTGGGTAACTGGATTAGGAGACTGGACTTCACTGTACTTCTGATTCCGTAGGAGGGTAGCATTAGACACAGGCTCCCCCAAAATCCAGGATTACACTGTGTCTGCAGAAATCTGTCCCTCCCAGACTCACTAGTAGACAAGCTTAACTGCTGCAGCATTGATGCATCTATGAGGTGGCTTTATGTATCAATAAACCAGATTTGTGTTTAGATCTAAACTTGCTCGTTAGAGTACAGTCAAGTAGTCCCAATTAGTGGCAGGACTGCTGATTCAAAGTGTCCCTTAAGCCAAGATCTTGTTGCTACACCATTCATCCATCAGGCTTTCAGAGGGTTGTTATTTGCTACGGTAAGAAGAAATAAAATACAATGGAGGACCTGAGGAAGTGGACAACAAGTGCTAGTCATACTGGTTTCTTTTGCTCAGCTCCATTTTGGCTTTCTTCTAAGCTGGTTGTGTTTTAGAGAGTTTTTTTTTTTTTTTTACAGAGTTGAAGAATGTGTTTCTGAGAAGAACAAGTAAGAGAATTGGTGTTCTGTTGAACAACATATCATAAATTGTATGTGGAATTATTATGAATTTTTGTTGTGATATTGGTCTCGGTATGACTCCGCAACAGAAGAGAGCATTGATTTGTTGCTGAAGTTTTTCTAATATCAGTGGGCACTCAGTATACTCTTGTGTTTGGCCTGGCTTTATAATGGAGAGAACACTCAGAGGTATAAATGACAAACAACAAGATGTTGCATCTTGAGCTGACAGTATAGGATCAAAGCTGCTCAGCGCTGACAATGGGAAGGAGAAGAGTTGTGAATAGAGCCGTGAACTGGATTGGACGGAACTGTTGGGGCTGTGAAATCAAACAGACTTCTTACTAAACCGCAGTTTACACAGAAACGTATTTGACAGAAAATGGTAAACTACTGTATTGTTGTGTTTTGGCCCTTCCTTGCATGAAAGCATTTTGTTAACAGTCAGAAATAATTTTGAAATCTTTTAGAAACACCACCTCTACTGTCACTGCACTACATAAACTGGCAATATGTGGATTCTTTGGGAATAGTGACATCACATTATACCACAATAACAAACATTGCACCGAGCTGTGTTTGTACTGCTGGCTCTGCTGAATTTAGTCATGCTCCCTCAGCAAAGTGTTGCTGCACCATTAATGTGACCAGTGGAGACACATAAGTAATTGCCAAATAATCCACCTCTAAGTTTGTTTCTACTCATCAGTGTGTAGAAGAAAGCCTTAATGCACCGGTCATTGTTGTTACATTTCCACCACCCAGTACTACCACCACAGGGCCGCTGTGGCTCAGATGGTAGAGTGGTGGTCTAGTGATCAGAAAGTTCCTGGTAGTAGAACAGTGGTAGATGACATGAAAAATAACAGCCATTGTGAGTCTTGGTTCTTTTTTTTAACCCAGTGTGAATAATGCTTGAGACTGAGAGTTGTAACTTGAAGAGTATAAATGTGAGTAGTCATTTATAAATTAGAACACAGGGGAAAGTCCAGGGAAGGGACAGAAAAGAGTACTCAACAAAATAAATGTCTTTGCAGCTGCTGCTATGTGATTTGTTTAACTGCAGTGTAAGATTTTCACAAGCTCTGGCTTTATGCACCTCTTTCGCAAGACTGATTTACTGACCATAACATAAACACCACTGACAGCTGAGGTGAATAACATGGATCACCTTGGCACAGTGCAAAGCAAAAGTATAGGCCCCACTTTATAACCCACTGTACTCAAAGGATCTCCCACCAACAGGTAACGCTGTTTTATTACATAATGGGACCTCCATGGATCATAATTGCTCAGACACATCCCATGGATGGTCAATCAGATTTGGATCTGGGGATTTTTGAGGCCATGTTGAAATTTTACAGTGTTTGTTTTTTGCAGCATGCATTGTCAAAAAATTAGAATACCTCAGTTATTTAAGACAGGATAAGCAGTAGAAAATTAATGAATGAATGAATATTTAAGAAGGTGAACATTTAATATATGTCCACAAGACCAAGCAAGGAAAGAAGGTGGTCTTATCTGATGCATCGTGTTTCATTTTACATCATGTGAATGGCCAGGTGCGTATGTGTCGCTATTTTGGCGAAGAAATGGCATTAGGATGCACTATCTTGAATAAGTGAACCAGTCATTTCCTTGATATGATAAATCAAAACTTTGTTTTACACGTGTTACTGAAAAAAGGTGTTATATGTTATAAATGAGACCAAGTATTTAAATAGAACTGACAGGCTGTCAATCTCGTTTAAAATATAGTAGCAGTCTATATAAGTACGGTGTATAATTGAAAAGAGTATACTAGTTGGGTGTAATACAAATATTATAGTAAAATTATTTGTAGTGTATTCTAGTCTAATTGATTGTAGTATATTATACACATTTCTCTTTGCCATAAGCCAGCACTAATTCCACAAGCCTAAGAAAATAAAATAATATTTACTACACCCGAAGTTGATGGAAATGTCATTAGTTTTGTGACCTAATGATTCGAGTTCAAGGATTACCAAAACTTTTGCAAATCATCTTGAGGGGTTCTGTGGAAGGATATATTAACGCACCAAATATGGCAATCCATGCCATTTCAGCCTTAATCAAAGCTGTGGACTGAGTGACTGACATCGCCATCTATAGATAGAACCATACATACAGTAGCTAAAATGTAATGATCATTACATTAATATGATCATTATTTTATATTTTTTGCAATTTATTTGCAGATTCAAAGTACACCGTCTTGTCATAAATGTTCTCTAGTGCTTATTATTTATAATTTTCTTTTACTCCAAAGTTGGACATTTGCACTATGTACAGTATACTCCTGGTTGGGTACAGCATTGCCCTTTAAACACAGTCTGAATATAGTACAGCTGCATGAACCTAAATGTGAGGCTAGCAGACCAAAAACTTTAAAAGTACTATGTTTGTGTAGATGAGCCACTACTGTACGTATACTGGCATAACCTTAAAGCTCTGTGCCTTTACTAATGGGTTTACTAATTCTGTTATTAAAATCACATATTTATACAACTAATATATAAACAATATATATCACTGTATTTGTGCTACTTGAGGTTTTCCCCAGCTTGTCCTGGGCCATGCTGACATAATGAACAGCATCAGTAAAGAGGGATAATCATCTGTATTATAGAATGAACTTATTCCCCTCAGCCCTTCTGCCATAATCATTTTTAATCTGCTTTTCATGTCCATTACCATCACATCTGCTCAAACATTCCATTACTTAGTTGGGCTCTTTCCCCTCCCTGTCTTCCTCCTGTACACTCTAGGTGACTATTACATGTAGAATAAACCACCTGCCACAAAGCATGTAAGTTGGCCTGTTATTTCCTACTAAATTCAATAGAAGAGATGGACAGGCATTGGCAAGAACCACAGATTTAAATGCATGTGTTTGATATTCTGATAAAATCCTTAATGGACATCCGTGCATGATATATGCAACATCCATGCTTGGATTTTTTTCCCTGCATGTAAAATACATGCTAATGGTTCATGCATCTTATTCATGCTTTAAACTGTGGAGTTCCTGTGAGATTTCATGGCTGTAAAATACTGAACTATGGAACAACCATAATTGAACACAATACTAGAAAATCTTTGTTCAGTGCATTATGGTGCTTCATTCCTCTAACCATTTGTGTGTGTCCGTTCACCGATACAATGTCTGTATACAGTATTTATTAAAATTTAATAAAGTCAGCCAGCAGCAGCTTGTCATCCAGGCTCCGCCTGTTAGCCTCACTCTATCTCTGTGGGCTTGTGTTGCTTAAAGGAGGACGTGCAGGATATACTGTTAATATGGGCCCTGAGAGAGCTTGACAGTGGCAGAAAATCCCCACATCCGACATCACGGCCCCATCACTCAGCACTGAAAGCCTCACGCAAAACACTCTGCATCAAACATATAACAACTTTTTCAAACAAAATTCCTCACCCTCAGGCTCTGGCTCAGTGCAGCTCAGATAATTGGTTGCATTGTGAGCACTCAAAATGCTCCATTGCAAGATAATTTGTGGTGTTTATCCATTGTGATCTTACCCATTTTTTTAGGAATTTCATAACGGATCAAACTGGTTAACTAAATGTATGCAAAAGGTGGTATAAATAAATGTTGCACAAAGTAGGAAACATCTTAAAAACAACCAACCATCTCTGTAACAGACACAAAGACCTTTCAAGAAGTACAAAACAGCCAGCTAGCTAAGCCAGTCAGCCAGTTTTAGTTAAAATAGCTGTTAAGATGATTAACTGTGAGATGTGTTTTACTGGTGTATTGTATAAATGTAAAGGCCAGGCTGTATCTGTATTTGTACAGAAGAGCCCATGGTACAGTTAAGTACAGTAGTAAAAATTGTAAAGAAACAAAAAAAATAAAAAATAAACAAACATACACACACATAAAAGAGAGAGACATTTCTATGTCATGTTTCTGGCTGATGTATATCTTATCTGAATGAGCTTGAATCAACAACAAAATCACAGTCTAAAGCAAAAAGCAAAACAAAAGTTAACAACAATAATAATAATAATCTAGAAAATTCCTCTTGAGAAATTTTGAATGTGTGCCCTGACGTTTGGCTGGGGTCCTTTGGCCCCCGTCCCTGACCTGTGATTGTTAGCTTCAGTTAGCCACCAGTAGCTTCAATTAGGTGGAATGAGATTCAATTAGGTACTGTTAGTTATAGTTAGCTACTGTCAGCTTCCATTATCTTCACTTAGCAGCTTTTGGCTTGAGATTAATCTAATTGGCTTCAGTTAGTTTGCATTCGCATTTTCTTTCAGAGTGTGCTGATTTCACATTAATTTCCCCCCTCTGAATTAACGTACGTGTGTGTGTGTGTGTGTGTGTGTGTGTGTGTGTGTGTGTGGTGACAGACAGACAGACAGACAAATGCAACAGGCTTTTATGTGCAATGGCTCATGATTTAAATGTGTTCAGGTGTCATAGTAACTCCACCAATCAGAAGAGGGACACTTGGGTTTAAATTGGCCAGTCAACAACAACTGCTGTCAAATTCTGTGAAAGATATTGAGAGAACTGGCAGGGACAACCCTTGGAAAAGTGATTGTTGTAGGAAAAGTGTAGGTTGTATTGTAAACTGACTGCATTATGAGCGTCCTGACATTGCCCTGAAGAGATGGATATTACATTGGTGTAGGTAGAGTTTATAGTTTGGACACTAGAGCAAGAGTAAAAAGTGGCTCATTCCGGAATTTTGCGATTTTTTTTTTTTTGCGATTTTTTTTTTTTTTTTTTTTTTTCCCAGAAACTGTTTTCACATTAATGTACAGAAGTCATAGCACACATTCCTGACCAGTCCCCACAAGCTCTGTGAATGTGTTGTCCTTTTGACAAATGGTGAAGGACTAGTTACGCGGCAACATTTTTGGGCAGAATAATAACAAGTCGGAAAAAATTTGCCTAATATGCAATAATAAGCATCAGGGCACACGTAAAAACCTCAATTTAAAATAATTTTAAATTAAATGACCATTATGTATTCCTGTATTTTTAACAGCATGGGATCAGCTACAGAGCTAATACAGATGCCTCTGCAAGTTTTTATTTCTTCAGTCAGTACCACAATAAACATCTTGGAAAAATGTACACTGACCTAAACATCAGTCATTAACTCTCACTTCAACAAAGCTGATTGGCAGAAGGTTTTTAATTATCACCTTCATGATAAGGGCTGTTGTTTGCTTGCACAGAGATGTTGCTATGTACGTGCACTGCGCCTCTGATGCATTATAGTCACTGTCCATGCTACCTGGGGATGCACCATATTTTTCCCATGTAAAAGGATACAACAGTCAACAACTTGTGTTTAAAGTAACTGCCACGAGAACCTCGCTTTCAGGAGACCATGCAAGCGCAGTGCCAACACAGGGAAACCCCGTGTGCACAGTCTCCCTACATGCTATTTTACATTTCATTTCAAGATTAAAGTATACAAACTTCATATAGCTAAATAAATCCGTTTCCACTGGCCGATGCTGTGTTCACGCCCGTCGATGATGTTTTAACGTGGTGTAATGAAATAAAGAGAACGTAACTCTGGTGGCTGTGATAAATATACTTTGAATGGTGGCCGCCATATTTTTATGCTCAGACACTGTCTGCTCATTCGTTCAGTAAAGGAACGAAAGAAAACCGGGAAAATGCCGCCGAAGAACAAGACTTAAAACACGTGGCCGGTGAGCAGAGTATTTAGGCAGTATTCAGACATTAGTGAGAAAATATCACCTTAAAGATTTCCCAACCTCACCATCCTTGCTCAACTGGTCACCATCCTGGCTGTGAACGAGGGTTCTCTGCTCAGAACCTCATTCTCAGCCCTCATAGGAACAGGCTGTCTCAAGGTTAACTTGGGTCCCAAAAGGCCAGAGTTCCCTTTTGAAGAGGCACTGGTCAAATGGAAAGAGGTCAAGCAGAGAAAATTGTAAAAGTAGTCATTATATAGGCTATGGACTACTATTACGATACAGCACAAACATAACTGCATTGTTTTATTTTTCTTAAAACTTACCACTGTGTTAAAGTTTAATTTTTGTGCTAAAAGTTTCACGGTGAATGGCTGAGTTCAGTTGATTTAGTTAATGCTATGACTACCATTTTTTTATTTGAATTTCTGTTCTTGCTTCAAAAATGCCTTTTTTAATTAGTATGCTGTGACATTTTAAAATAAATACATTTTTCAGAATTGGAATTTTATTGTTTATTTTAATTTCAGAAACATTTTGAACACATATGAATGTATCACAGAATGTACCAATATACCAAAATCTAAATTTTATTGGGGACCCATTGAGTTTCCCAGGGACTCACTCAAGTCACCACGTGTGGATCCTAGGGACTCACTATATTGAAAAGCTATCAACATCACTGCTTGCAATTCATTTCATGACAAAGCTATGGACCATTTGACAGACCAACTCTTTCTGCTGGGTGCTTCTCATAATCGTTCTTGACTTAGATATGGTGATGATAAATAGACTTACATTATACAGTGCCTTTAAATTCTCATTGACTCCTCAATGTATTTTACAATGTTTGTCACTTTCACCCATTCACACAATCATACATGGCTGGAAGTGAAGTATCATCTCATTTGAGAGTTGAGAAACCGATTTGCAGCATCAGGAGCAATTGGGTTTTCAGTGGGGAGTCAGTGTCTTGTCTTCGACACACTGACTGCAGGGTTTGGGCGTTAAACCGTAAATCCTCCCATCAGAATACAACCCCTCCAACAACCTAGCCATGGCAGCAGCCTGAGCTGCAACCAGAGACTTTCCACTTTACCTCATTTTTGCTTATTTTATTTACAAAAACTTTATGACAGCTGTTGTGATTGTTGTATGTTTCATGTCTTTGGAACATTGATGTACCAAATGCTACACTGCCCTTAAATAGAAAGCACATTAATATACAACACAATTTTTTTCCAGCAGCTGGTAACAGCACAATACTGCGAGTACCTGACGTTATTGTGTAACTACTAGCAAGATTTTTATTTGTTCTTTAATAAATATTTGAAAAATCAGAACTCATGAGTCATCCCCAAAATTTTGGAAATAATGAATCTTAAAAATGAAATTGCTCATAATAAACAAAATAACAGTGGCTTCAACAAAATGTGATTGGGTTTGTTAGAGTAATGTTTAGGTAGAATTATAGTTCTATTGTTCAGGTGAATTTATCATATATAACTTTTTGCCCAGTACATATAAACATATAGTAGAAATTTGCCCTGAAATGTATGATGTTAAAACATTTTTAGCATTTTCTGTAGGGCAAAAATTCTCTGACTTGGTACTACAAGTTTGAAACTTGTCCAGCAGTTTTATAATGTAAAAAGTTGTTTAAAAAAACAGTGAATTTAAAAATGCCATCAACTCTTGTGACCATTATATTTCTGGTTTTGATTTTTGGTTGATTATGTATGAAGCATTGAATCAGGACTGCTGCTATTTAAATAATCCCTTTAATATTCAAAATGTTGGAATTGTGATGAACTGGCAAGCTGTATCCTTAAAGATGACTTGTCATCTGAAAATAAACACAGAGAAGATGACACTGTTGTTGTGCATTCCTCTTGTCAAACTTGTGCTCCAAACATGTTTTCAGTGGTGTGGATAATTGTTGTTAGCAATACATGTTCCACAAGGGCTCAGACTGGGGGGAAAAAGTTTAATGACAACACATGTTATTAGTGTTATTGATCACAAAAATATATCAAATATAAAAATATTGTATATCAGTTAATCAATCTTTCAATCAATTGATCGATCTCAGTCTCAGACTACATCTTGGCCTCTCCAACTGGTGAAATGACGGTAACTGAAATAGCATGACAGTGTTGAGTGAGGCTGTGACTATAAAGCCATGAAGTGTGTTATTAGAACACTTTTATCCATGTTGACTGTTGTAAGTCAACAACTCTGTTTGCTGCCTTTTTAACATGCAGGTGTTGCTCATGGGAGCATTCAGAGAAAAATTGGGCTATGCCGTTACATTTTAAAGACCTTTTTACCTCTGAGTTGATGAGTGCCTGCTCTTGACGGCACTTTTTTCAGCCTCAATATTCCACTGTTATCTTGACAAGATAACAATTCAAAAGGTTCGCACTTTTGTTCATAGTTTTCCTTCAAATGGTGTCACTATCTTTTACCTGTATCATTGTTCCAAAAGTTGCTGTTGCGTGCATGAAAGAAGCAGATTAAGTATGTGGGCTATAAAGCTTATTCATTTGGGGTTTATGCTGCCTTTTTGCTCAGGGTTCTAAACAGAGAAACTATTTGTTGCCAGGAACACACACACACACACACAGTCTTGAGCAAATCGACCCTTTCACAAAGATGCCATTCATGTAGTGACACTGCAGCAGTGTACAGACAGTTGTGAACTGAAATACACAGATACAAATTTTCTCATGTAATTTTCTGAACAGTCTTTTTCCTGTTTTCCCACACTGGAAGAATCCTCGCTCCTGATGCATGTGATGCATTCATCAAGCTCTGTTAGTGCAGCAGACGTACATACTTGTTGCACTATAAACAGAGAAAGGAGATTTAGCAGCTGAATTTCCCCTGGAGCATGAGGGATTTGAGGGATTAACACGCAACACATACTCAGTCCAAAGTTTCGTTTCGTTTCGTTTTCTTCCGCTTATCCGGGTCTGGGTCGCGGGGGCAGCAGCCTGAGCAGGGAGATCCAGACACTCCTCTCCCCAGCCACTTCCACCAACTCCTCCGGGGGGACACCAAGACGTTCCCAA
>KV751337.1:1656440-1678822 GCA_001698575.1 Mola mola
ACCACACCTGTCTGCCACTCCAAAGGCACAGTCCCCGATGTCCACGCAATGTTGCAGAGGCGTGTCAATCATGACAGCCCTACAACATCCAGAGCCTTCAGGAGCTCGGGACGGATCTCATCCACCCCCGGGGTGCTGCTGCTGTGGAGTTGTTTGACAGCCCCAGCGATCTCGACCCCAGTGATGAGAGAGCCCAGCGCAAAGTCTTCCAGCTGTGCCTCCTCCTCGGAATGCATGTTGGTGGGATTGAGGAGATCTTCGAAGTATTCCTTCCACCGCTGAACTATAGACTCAGTTGAGGTCAGCAACTCCCTTCCCACACTGAAGACCATGTGGACGGGGTTCTGCTTTCCCCTCCTGAGCCGCCGAACAGTTTGCCAGAATTTCTTCGGCGCCGACTGGATGTCTTCTTCCATGGCCTCACCAAACTCCTCCCACACCCGGGTTTTTGTCTCAGTGACCACCCAAGATCAACTCACCAATCAGTCAACTCACCAATCAGTTGGGTTGTCACTCCCCCGGTCATCATGTGAGTCACTGGTATCACATGAGCCAAGGTGTGAACCCTGGCTAAGTTTTCTGGTGAGGGATTTCAAAACTGCATTGTATATGGCAGACGATTGATGTCTAAGGCCTCCTCCTCTGTTAAGTGATGGCTGTTCCAGCTTGACATAGATAGCCTCCTTCACTCCTCTCGCAAACCATCTATCCTCCCTGTCCAACACATGCACATTATCATCCTCAAAGGAGTGTCCCTTTAAATGTAAGTGGACTGCTGAGTCCTGGCCAGAGGAGCTGGCTCTTCGGTGTTGAGCCATGCGTTTGTGGAGAGGTTGTTTGGTCTCCTGATGTAAAAATCTGTGTACTCACTGCACTGGACTGCATAAACAACATTACTTACTTTGTCTTGGTGTCTTGTCCTTAGGGTAACCTAGTTTTTGTCTCAGGGTGTTGCAGGGTCTGATGTGAACTTGGATGTTATTCTTAGAGAAAATTCTTGGTCTGGGTGCTCTGACAACTCCCAACTTGTTGGAATTATCAGAACCCTACATCAAGGGTGGTGGGAGTTGAAGAGCGGGCACTGATCTGTGTGAGTAGGTTTCCGGTAGACTTCAATTTCGAGCCCTCCGACATTCTCAAGGTGTATCGCACAGTCAAGGAAAGGCAGTCTGTTCTCTTTCATATCCTCCCTTGTGAACTTGATGTTGCTGTCTGCTGCCCTCTACTGAGGTGTTCCGTGAAAGCTCCTACCTCTTGGGTTTTGATCTTTACCCAGGTGTCGTCCACATAACTGAACCAATGGCTCGATGTTGCTCCTTTGAAAGATCTCAGTCCCCTACTTTCCAAGTCCTCTCTGTAGAGGTCGGCCATAATAGGAAACACTGGGGAGCCAATTGCACTTTCATGCTTCTGTCTGTAACCTTCGTTGTATCTGAAGTAGATGGTAGACAGGCAGAGGTCCAGCAAATTATAATTTTTCTTCCGGGGTGAAGTTGGTTCAAAGGTCCAAATAACTGTCTTGCATGAGTTGTTTCCGGACAGTTTCCACTGCCCCGGATGTGGGTATGCACGTGAAGAGTGAGGTGACATCAAAGGAGACCATGGTTTCCTCTGGTGCCAGCCTGAGGTCCCGAATTTTACTGGTGAAGTCATTAGAATTCTGGATGTGGTGTGGAGTTTTGCCAACCAGAGGTGAAAGTATAGTTGTGAGATGTTTAGAGATGTTATAAGTAACTGAGTTGATGCTGCTGACGATGGTCTTTACAAGGGTGTCTTCCTTGTGGATCTTGGGAAGGCCGTATATGCATGGTATGCAATCTCCCGGATACAGTCTATAGTAAGTGGGAAGGTTGATGACTCCTTCCTTCTGTAGTTGTTGCAGGCAGTTGATGACCTTTTTCTTGTAACCACTGGTGGGGTCACGCTTCAGTGTTTTCTAAGTGTGTTCATCACCGAGTAAGGTGGTGATCTTGGAGTGATAATCTGATTTGTTGAGTACCACTGTACATCTCCCCTTGTCCGCCGGGACAATAGTGATGCTGTTGTCTTTGTTAAGTGAGGTTATGGCTTTCCTCTATTATTATAATTATTATTCTCATCCACAAATAGACACACCATAAACAGTAAAAGTTTTTTACAACACACATAAGCAGTCAACATCCTGGCTGAGGATTTCTGCTTTCGTTCTGTTATCCACAATTGACAGTCTCCAAAAAAATAGATTTTGACAGCCAAGTCTTCCATGTAAAAAAAAAACTAAGGAACTAACCCTGATGATCTGTGGGTGTGGGGAAAAACATTGTAGAAATGAATCTTGCCAACCTGATGCATCAACTTGTAGGCACCCTTGTACTAGCACTGTTGCGCTTCTTCTTCTTCCTGGGAATCCGTTTCATGTTCAAACATGTATGGCTTAATTACTCTGATGTTATAATTTGCCACTGCGCAGTGTGTAGTAGACTAGTTTAAAACTAGGAAGATCACAGAGCACATAAGTTCCAGCTTGCTCTATCTGCAGTCAAGGGGCAGAATGGTGAGGGAGATGAAGGGGGACTAAAGTCACACATTCATTGAGCCCCACATCCAATATGAGGAAAATGTGTAAAATTACATCTAAGAGATTTTAAGACCACTAAGCAAACGAGCATGTGTGGAAAAACAATGAAAACATGACTTTTCATTGTCGGTCTGTCCAAACAAACAAATTTGGGCAGAATGATAGCAAAGTTAGGAAGTATGTATCAAATAACTGGAAATGAATGAATATTTGGCTACTTATTTAGGCCACTTCTGCTAAAGAGGAATTAGTTCACTCTGAGCATGTGTTAGTGCTCAGAGTGCTATTCTCTGGTATTTGACATACAGTAACTCCAGCATACCTGTGGTCACTAAGAAAAAAATATATTCTCAGAAAAATGTTTGTGTTAGTGTGGACAAGGACTAAATGAAACTCCCCAAAGCCATCTTTGTCTTTCCACATTCACCTTTGGTAGTATATGTCAAAAAGTATTTGCCGTCTTCAATCTGAGCTGAGATACATTACAAATACTGACTTCTCCTCACTGAAGTCTGTCAAGATCCAGGCAGACTAATATAAGGACATTTAATGGCCATTACTCTTGTGATAGGCTACCCCATGCATGTACCTTCAAAGTGTGGCTATATTTTACAATTGCACATTAGATCTAATATTTCAGGAAGAAGAAATGTTCTTGATACCTTGCCTGGAGTTTAATCAGATTTGTGCTGTGTAAATATATAAATAAAAAGGCTGGTAAGCATAAACACTGAAAATATTGCAAGCACAAACCTGGCTCTGAAGGTAACAAATTCACCTACCAATATCTCTCAATCTTTCTAATTAAAAAAATTAACACATTTTAGGCCAAGAATGGTCAATGGTAAATGGACTGTTTTAATAAATATTCAGGTATTTCAAAGTCTCGAACAGGATGAGCAAGTTATCACATTTTGATCTTTTTATGTTAGTATAGAATGTAAGTTGTATGTAACTGTGCTCCTCTGTAGTCCATTTGACCCACTTACACACATAGGAGTCGACTTCTGTGTGTACCAGTGTCCTGAAGTTAACTCTGCAGTTTGCTTTTCATCCACTTCCTCTTGATCGTGTTGACATGATGAATAGCAATATTTCCTCCCATTTATATTCACTGTACAACCCTCCAATCTCCCCATTCAACCTCAGCCTCCAAGCACCCCCACTGCCCTTTCCTAACCTCCTGTCCAAAGCCAGTTATATAAGGCCGTGTGCAGACAGGAAAATGTGAGGAGTATTTAATTTTTCATTTCTCCAAAATCATTCTATAGTACAATTTTTGATATACAACACACACACATACACTATTAAAGTGATAATTGCTCCTGCTAAAAGAAATCACAACTCTGAACTGTCCCCTAAATTTTGCTTTTTCCCTCTTAACGATGACAGCCAACTTAAAGTGTTTGTCCTTAAAGGTCTCACCTATTCCATACACACTAAAGCTAAGGTCATCACATTATGTTACATTGTTATTCACATTTTCTAAAAATAATCATATTTTAATTACAAGTAACGTCCTGCTAATCCCACTCCCCCTTTCTCTTTGTGCATTATCTTGCTTATTGTACATTTATTGAATGACTATTATTTTTGGCAACACTACACTATACTATAACAATTAGGTTGAAAATCCACTTGGATTGCTGACAGAGTAAGGGCTAGCAGCTGGAGAATTCCCCCGCTGCTTCTACCCCAACATAAAGGACTTCTTCTCTATTTATAGACACAGATGAACCAAGATGAACTAGCGGGCAATGAAAATTTAATCAAATGGCTTTTCAGCACCCATCACCAGCACTGGGCCAAATCCTGGTGCCTAACATGTGAACAAGGCCAATGCGTGATGGATTGGCAAAAAAATGAACAGAAACAAGAAAGATGGATCAGCAGTAAAAGTGGTAAAGTTGTAAAGAGAAGAAAATAAAAGCAAGGAAAGGTTGAAGAGAGGAAAAGATTTAGTAAGAGCGATCCAGTCAATGTGTCACAGAAAATTATTTTATTTAATTTCTAGTCTATTGTGGCCAGGAAACCTGTAAACAGCAGACCA
The DNA here is from genome assembly GCA_001698575.1 of Mola mola. Lineage (NCBI taxonomy): Eukaryota > Metazoa > Chordata > Actinopteri > Tetraodontiformes > Molidae > Mola > Mola mola. Next base: position 1,661,048 of record KV751337.1, read on the forward strand.
CCATCCTGTATGAAAGATACTTTCACATGACCACACTCTGACCTTAGATCTGCTGTTTGGTTCTTGATGGATCTATTAATGGTTGGGCAATAAAAGATCATAAAACAGTGTAATTTACCTAAGCGGATGTCTCAGATATTTACTTTAAATTGATATGAAACAGAAGTCTAGTTTCCATGTAGTTTCCTTTCAGTATGAGAAATTGAAACAGGAGAATGTTTAGTATTTGACATTAAATTTACTTTGGATTCATTTATTTACTTTCAGCACTGAATCAGTTGTATTTCTGGCTATTGTAAATCAGTGAATCCCAGTGGATGCTGCTGCTAGGGACAGCAAATAATTCTAGTTAATATAATGCAGCACAACCCTTTCTTGCTAGTGATATTTATTGGTAAACAACAGTTAATCAATAAAAAAATTATGAGAAAAGGGAAGAGAGCAATGCCACAGTTTAAAGCTGCCCAAAAGATCCTGAAAAGTTTGATCAAAATAATTGCTAGTGAATTATTACAAACTCAAGCTGGGCTGCCAGGGAAAACCACAGTACTTTATTTAAACTTTCCATTCAAAGATAAACAAGTCTTGGGTTCAAATAGGTCCCTCAGTGTAAACATAATATAATTTTAATGAATAGTTGGAGTCTGTGATGGAAAATAACAAAAGTATACCTCAGAATTATCGCAACAAGGCTGTAAATCAGATCTGATGTCTTTAACCTGCCTCTGCAAGACATGGAAGCTCCTGTTAAGCATCATTGCGGACAATATGAGTAGGCATGTGGCTCAATACATGTTCAGGGCCCAGAAAGGGGTTGATAGTGACACCAGAGGAGCCAAACACCAGCTACTGGTGGACAGGGCAGTCTCTACAGACTGTAAGACCAGGAAGACCAGCCTGTGCACTGCTTGGATTGACTACAAGAAAGCCTACGACTCAATGCCACATACATGGATACCGGAGTGTTTGGAGCTATACAAGATCAACAAGAGCCTTTACCAAGAACTTGATGGGGCTGTGGAAGACTACTCTGGAAACCAATTCAAAGCCAATTGCCCAAGTTAACATCAAGTGTGGCATATACCAAGGAGAGTCCCTATCCCCCCTGCTGTTCTGCATTGGATCGAACCCCCTCAGCCAGATCATCACATAAATAGGCCTCTGATACCAGTTCAGAAATGGAACCTCCTCTACATGGATGACATCAAGCTGTATGGGAAGAGTGACCTAGACATCGACTCACTGATCCACATCACCAGGATCTACAGCACTGACATCGACATGTCATTCGGGCTAGACAAGTGTAGCCGAATGATATCAAAGAGGGGCAAGATGATCACAACTGAAGGGGTTGAATTACCAGAAGGCAGCATAGCCGATGTTCAGGATACCTCATACCACGAATACCTTGGGATCCCACAGGCAAATGGGAATCATGAATAAAGATGAATAAAGAATCATGGAGGGACAAGCCCCTGCACGGGTTGTACCACCGACAAATAGAGGAAGTGGCTGATATCGAGAAGACATACCAGTGGATTGAGAAGGCTGGTCTCAGGGACAGCACAGAGGCACTGATCATGGCAGCAAAAGAACAGGCCCTGAACACAAGATCGATAGAGGTCGGGATCTACCACACCAGGCAGGACCCAAGGTGCAGACTGTGCGAAGATGCCCCTGAGACAGTGCAGCACATAACAGCAGGGTGCAAGATGCTGGTAGGTAAGGCATACTTGGAACGTCACAACCGAGTAGCCGGCATAGTATACAGAAACATCTGTGCCGCGTATGGGCTGCAGGTTCTAGGATCAAAGTGGGCAACACCTCCTAATGTGATTGAGAACGACCGAGCTAAGATCCTGTGGGACTTCCAGATCCAGACCGATAAGATGGTGGTGGCTAATCACCCGGATATCGTGGTGGTCGATAAGTGGGATAAGAAGGCGGTAGTGGTAGATGTCGCAATCCCAAGTGATAGCAACATCAGGAAGGAGGAACACGAGAACCTCAAGAAATACCAATGGCTGAAAAAGGAGCTGGAAAGGACATGGGGAGTAAAGGCATCAGTGGTACCAGTGGTGGTAGGAGCACTCGGGGCAGTAACCCCCAAGCTGGGAGAGTGGCTCCAACAAATCCCAGGAATAATACTTGAGACCTCAGTCCAGAAGAGCACAATCCCAGTAACAGCGAAGATCCTGCGCAGGACCCTCAGGCTCCCAGGCCTCTGGTACAGGACCTGAGCTTGAAGGAGACACAAGACCGCCCACAGAGAGGGCGAATGGGGAAATTTAGATTTTTTATTTTTTTTATTTATATAAAAATATACTGTGTATATATATATATATATATACACATACATTGTACTCAAGTAATGCTATGGATGTATTTCAATTCTATTGAAATAATATTTTAACATAACATCTTTATTTTTACTTTCAAGTATGACTTTGAGTATGACATCACTGGTTGGAGCAACCTAACAGAATATTCATTTAACTTTAAACGGTATAGAGGCAAGTAATTTTTTGATTTTTTTTTAAAGCTACTTGAGAGGAAATTTGGATGTGATGAACTTCACAACATGTATTCCAGTCCTAACCAGGTGAACAGGGTGAGCCTGTAACTTTAAGAGATTTATGTTTAAACCATTTTTGATCTTAGTTCCTGATATTGTGTTCAGTGCAGTTTTAGTTACAGTCACAGACACTCTTATACGCCCCACAGCTTGTGCTTTTTTTGAACTGTTTTTCATTACCAGTGTTGTAATTAATGACAGATCAGCTATATTTGTAAAGGTAAAACAGTATGGATGCATGGGGGCTGCAATGTCTGCAGCCACCAGTCCATATCAGAGAGGAGACCCCGAGAGCCACAGCTGCTCGGTAAGGAACATCTTTCTAACAGACATGCTCTTTTATCCAAATGGTACTAAGCAAAACTGTCCACGTTTTTGCATATATTGGCTTATTTCACTTCCTGCATCCTTGTGTTGAAGAAGAAGAAAAATGAGACAACCTTCTTTAAGCGAGTGTTTCAGTCATCCTCTTTAGTCTATGAGCGTGTACCCTTTTGCACCATCATGTATGGTACAACAGACAGATGTAGGAAGCCATTTGCCACGCGGTGAGAGTTAGGAGGGTCAGTGACCTTGCACTGCTTAGTTTCTTGACTCAAATCATCCCATGTTCCTGTGTGTCTCTCACTGACAGGAAGAGGACAGCAGTGATACTGTCAGAAGACAGGCTGAAAGTTTGTGATCAGGCAGCGCTGTCAGCATGTGTAATTCATGCCTCTAAGGTGATGACTCAGCACATTGTCTAGCTTTAGCAGTGAGTTTAGATTTCTATTCAAATTAAAACAGCTGGTGAATATCTCTTCCACTGTGTGGGTTGTCTGATATGGCATTCAAAAGAGTATCAAGAGGATGTGAAAGAGTTCAGTGTTCATGTTTTGCAGTTTGTTCAAAGATAAGTGTTTTTTCAATTGTGACTTGGCTTTCAAGTGAGGAAAGTGGGTAACTTGTAACAGGTTGGAATGATTTTTCCTTTGACCAATTCAGTTTACTTAATTTTACTAACTTAACTGTCCTTGCATGTAAATAATACCAATTTGCATACATTACATGCTCACATATGGTCTGATAGTCCATTCAACATAACCGCATACTATCAAACAGACATTGTCTCAACTTTGGTGACCCAGTAGCAGGAAGCTGCAAGCTCTCTCACTTACAAAACCATCCGAATGTGTGTGTGGGTGAGTCTGCACAAAGTGCGTGACGCCTTAGTCTTTATCTGGCAAAGAGCAGAACAGGAAGCAGTGAGGTGGAGCTCTGTCTATGCTGGTCTTTTCCTCTCCTCCACCGCATTCACTCACTTTACACTGGTTTTTGATTCCTGGCAGGTAGGACATCCTGGATTTGGAGGAGTAGCACTCGTTGCCTGATTGGCGCTGCTATCAGCGTGTCTGTGTGTGTTGCAGGAGACAGAGTGTAGGGAGGGGGCCGGGAACGAAGCCAGAGGGAGGCCAGAAATGGCCGGTGAGGGCCTAATGGAGGACCTGCCAGGGGATCCACCGATTGACTCATCAGTATTCACTGAGCTCGGTGACATAGAGTCTTCGGTAGGCAACTATTACCAGAGCAGACCTGAACATGGCTGCCTTTTATTCTTTCTGTTATGGCCCCTCTCTTCAATGTCGGCTTCCTCGTTCACTTCCTGTTAAAACAACTCTCTTGTGACAAAAAAATCACTTGAGTTTTCATTCCTGTCTGCTGTGATTTGGCCTGTGTGTGCTCACACACACTTCGTCATCCACCTCGCTCCAGAGGTTCTTTGTTTAAAAACAAAGGGGATTAAGTTGTATTGTGTTTAACAGGAGTGCGTCACAGCACAAGCTCTACCTTCCTGTTCTGTTGTTCATGGTGTGTTACTGCCTCTGCTTTCTTTTCTTCCTTGAATGTCTGTGGTTTTGTTACACTGACAGCTTCATGAGCAGTACATAAGAACATGCTCACCGTCTGTCAGTGATGTCAGTGTCCGCAGAAGGTTATCATCTTTAAATCATGCAGTGTCTGAGGCTCTTCATGATAACATAACCCATTTTTTAGAGTTATCAACCCTCATGACTTTGTACCACAACCAGTACAATTCTTTAAAGATATGTAATAAAATAATTTTGCATGAAAGCAGCAGTGAAAATCCTGCAAGCACTTGTGTCACGTGGACGCTTGCCCGGGCTGTGCAGTTGTATTGTATTGTGTTGTAGATGGATTATGGCTTTAATGAGAGCAGAGCTTGAACCTCAGCCTGCATGTAGCTGGATGAACACAGAGCGCTAAGAAGTTGTAATCAGATCTGCTAAGCTGGACGGCTGGTTGCATGGTGCGGTGAAAGGCCCTGAGCACCTCGTCATTATACCCTGACGGAGGGGAGGGGGCAGTCCTCAGCATCCGAGTGTGCGCCTGATGTGATGGGATCTAAAGTCACATCATTAAATGAATGTGTGCCATTCCAGGTTCCTCTTTTCAATAGTTTTATAAACAATTGAGTGCTGTTCTCCTTTCCTAGAAAAATTAACAGGGGATGGGCACACAGTAGCATTAATTGTTTAAGAAAACACAGTTACTCTTTTACATACATTACATTATTTTTAGTTTAGACTGTGCCAGAAATGTGTGCATGCGTTGCAATTGTGGTTGATAAACTGCTTACATTATCCAGGTCCTATATCTTGTTTATGATGACCTGGTGTCCTGGTCAGCAGTGATTGACATCAGTAAACATCGTCACGTGCAACAACTATTTGAGGACTTTAATATGAATATCAGGTCAGGATATTTGTTTTTTCAAATTCACTAATCAGGTCATATTTAATAGGGATGAAAGTTTCATTAAAAGTTTTTAGTTGTGGTGTAAGCAAATAGGAATGACTGTGATACTGCATCAAAAGGGAATTAAACTGATTTTTGACCTATTTGTGGAAACGTTTGACTGTTAGTTCAGAGTAAGTGCTCCTTCGAGTCAAGCAACTTCCTGCTTAGAGGATGTCACACATCTGTAAAGATCAGGGGTCTCCTTTATAAAAAACAATGCACAGCCTAAAAGTGTACATGCACATAAAAGTCAAAAATGGCAATGCGGGAAAAAAAATTTCATCATTATATTTATAAGTCTGTGTGCATGCAGTCAATTGAGCAGTTTCTTTTTATAAATCCCATACCTACTTGGAAATGTACGCTTGTGGATCTGCCTTATATCCTGCCCCTAACACATTTCACATTTAAACATAAATGGCCAATGCAATGCACCTCATGAATCACTGGTCTTTCACGGCAATGAGGAAGATTAAGCAGAGGCACAATGTGTTTTTGATCAAGGAGGAGGTTAGAAAGAACATGTTGTTAATTCTTCCATTCACATAGTGCAAGTCTGTACACTTACAATGCTACATTAATGCAGAATTACACAATGTGTCTCTGCTGTGTAAAGTGATCAGACTGATTGCTTCACACCATGGCAAAATTCAACACGTGGGGGGTCATATATACTGAACTATAATTTTAAATGTAATTTTGATTTGTGAAAACAATGTATTTATTGATAATATTTTGTTGTGGAACACTTGGCTTACATTGTGATGAGGACTGTGCAAGTGCCCTAACTGACTTTATTTAAAAACTTTACGCAGTCTATACATGCAGGTGGTGCAGAGATGTTTGACAGGTGACCAGAGAGTTTGTGCGGTCTCTAGTGTGCTCTGTGCATCTGACAGCACAGTTGAGTTCACTGCAGTGCTTTATACACCAAAACTTTATCAATCTAACATTGTATTTGATGCACAGTATTAGCTCAGTTCTGTTCAGTTCAATTCCTCAGGCTGATGATAATATAAATCAATCACTTTTTATGTTTGGTTTTTTTGGTGCTCTCCTCTGCACCATGAGGATTGTGATGTTGAGACAGTGTTGATGAAATGTAAAGATTTTGATTTAAGAGTTGTTTGGTTTATATATCTTTTCAAACATAAATGAGTACCCTGATTGAGCTACCTAGTTTGGATCACCCTCAGAGCATGTAAGCTAATTGGTATTGCTTGCTGAAGGCTCTACTGTGTCCCTCACAAAGTTACTTTTCGGAATATCAGGCAGTGCTTGAGGCAGTGTTACATGAGTAGCTGCAAGATGTGAGTAGTAAATCTGTTATCATGCCTGATATACTGAAGAAACAGGTACGGCAAAATAATTTGGACAAAGTACAACAGAATTGCTTTAAAGACGTTCATGTTACGATTAAGATACATTTGCTAATGACTCTTTCACACAGTATGTGGTTGCCTGTCCTAGTATAGCTAATAACAATAATACTGATAATTCCACAATGAATAGCTTTTGTATTCTCTCTTCATGTCTGTTAAGTTGGTTGTTTCTTTAACTCTTATGTATGTTTTGTTCTCACTGACACTTTTTACAGGGACAAGAAATCTGGTTGAATATCAGTTCAACCTAATTCTTGTGCTAAATCTGAGTGTTTTATAGATGCTAACCACTAACACAGCACACACAGGGTTTGTGAGTTTCCTTGCAAATTTGAACCAGGTTGACCTTATGTTTACTTGTGACCTATCCAGAAGCAATCATGGTACTAATTGATTTTAGCCTGTAATGATACTGCCCTTTTGCTCTCTTGTTTAGTGTCGATCCGTAGGAGAGCTGATGTAAGCACTCAGCTCTATGCACTAAAGCACTTCCTCTGCTTTGATGGTGCCTCACAGCTCCACTTTCTAAGGATACAATCAGTGTTGCTGTTTTCACCCCCTTTCATGCTTGGTGCTCCATTTTGTCAGAGCTGTGCAGGGTGACTGTAGCTCTCACCTGGAAGTATCATCTTTTGAATTGGTTTCTCTTTTTTTCAAAGTTAATAATCCGCCTCATACACTGGTGCTAAATATAAAGGTTTTCTTCACATCTGTACCATTTTCTGCACGCATCACTAAACATCATCCCTCATGGCATCTCCTTAACCATCTCACTGTTTTCTCCTCATCCAGACTGATCCTGGTGGGCTGTCTGTGCTCCAGCAGCTCGGCCTGGACCAGAACTCCGACTTTTCTGATTCCAACATTCAGCAGCACCTGGATGAGCACCGTGAGAGGATACGCCGGGAGATCCGCAAAGAGCTAAAGATTAAGGAGGGGGCGGAGAATCTGCGCAGGGCCACCACTGACAAAAGGAATGCCCAGCAGGTGGAGTCGCAACTCCGGAGCTCCAAGCACAAGCTGGAGTCCCTCCATGCTCAGCTACAGGAGCTGGATGCACACATTGTGGTTAAGGGCCCTGATGACAACAAAGGTAGAAGTAGTGTATAAGATAATGTGCCACTATGGAATGTGCTTATCCTCCATTTTTAAACAGTTTGAATGTAGCAGTATTATTAATACACAAAGTGTGTTTTTCCAGTACTGAAAGTGAAATGATTTCTTTGTTAGTTTATTTGAAATGGTTGTAAGAGGCTTTTATCAGCAATGACGTGATTTTTCCTTAGTTTATTCCTTCCACATTAGTAAAGTGTGGCCCTAGTGCTAGAAAAAAGACTGTGGGCCATTTTATTACACCTTGAATGTCGTTAAAGGAAATCATCATGGGAACCATCTGTGGGAACCATGAATATGCAATATATGTGCAAAAGTTTCTGGCAGTTAAATATGCAATGAAATGTGACATTTATACATTAACATGTCTTGAAATTATACTTCTCTTACATTTAATTGATTTTTGTATCTACATTTTCATGAACGACAATGAACAATTATGATGGTTTCTTCAAAGGCAGCAGTTCAATATAAAAACGAATTATATGCTCTTGCAGTAAATAGGTTATAGTTTAAGGGCTAAACTGGCCTTTGACTTTATACGCTAATAGAGGATGAATGATAGTGTTTTATCAGTTGCACCAACAATAACCAAACCTTATGTCATTCAACCTTCTTCTCACCTAGATGCCCCCAAGTCTCCAGGGTCACTCAATCAGATGTCGGCCAACCAGCACCGCATTGCAGCTTTGGAGCGGCAGCTAAACATCGAACTGAAAGTCAAACAGGGAGCAGAAAACATGATCCCAATCTATGCTAGTGGAGGTACCAAGGTATTCATCTGGCCAACCGTCCGCCATCACTCTGGTTTTCACTGAATTCACTTTGTTCTTCTGTAATATTCACCTATTAGTGCTTTTTGCCTGATCACCCCCCTTTTTTTTTGGTTTTTGAAGGACAAGAAGCTTCTCCAGACGGCTCAGCAGATGCTGCAGGACAGCAAGACAAAGATTGACATCATCCGTATGCAGATCCGAAAGGCCATGCAAGCCACGGAGCAATCTGAGGACGGCCAGTGTACCTATCTTGCTTTTTTTTTTATTATCCTCCTCGCATAGTTCAATGCCTCTTTCATCCCGCCTGTCACTCTTTCAGCTTATAAACACTGCATATTTTATGATGCGGAGAGTAATGGATCAATTCTTTCTTTAGAACCTCACAGTGTATAGTCTTTCTGTCAAACGCACACATATTACAGATGTCTGGCTCTCAAAGCTTAGAGTTTTATTGATGTTCCTACATGCCCTTGATGTTGGCCAACAGCTAAAAGCCATGATTCATTTATCAGAGGTTAGAGAGGAGGCACGACAGAGAGCCAGGAAGCAAGTGAGATTGAAAGTACTCAGAGATGACAACAAGGTAAGGTGAACGGACATAAGGTGCTAGAGATGAAATAGAGAATAAAGAGGGAAAAACAAAAAGCTAGGGGGAGCAGAGATCCTGGAAAGGACAGCAAGCAGTTCAGAAACAAACCTCTAATGTTCTTTTTTTGTTTTATTCTACTTTTATATGGATAATGAATGTAAAAGTGCTTTTTCAGCACATTGTTTCTCATCAGCATTGTTTTCACCTATTTTAAAGAAAACTCCACTGCACATTGCCCTAGCAACAAACACAAGACGGGTGTGAGACAAGACACAAGAAGAAAAACAAAAAACTTGTGAACTCATTGGAGCTGCTGAAGAGTTATTCAGTTCTCCTCCCTATGAAAAGACAGTTTATACAAATATGCCGTGACACCGTCAATACGTTTCTAAACAATTAACAATCTACAATTCAGCTATCCAACTTATGTCATCTGTGCATGTTGCTGTGTACTATTTAGCTGTTTACTACAGCTGAAATTGTTTCGCAGGTAAGCCGGACATGTGTGGAGTAGAGCTGCGGGTGGAGGAGCTGTGGCATCACTACCGCGTCGAGCATGCCATGGCAGAGGGGGCCAAGAACATACTGCGACTGCTGGGTGCAGGAAAGGTCCAAGAAAAGAAGGCCCTGGCTGAGGTACATACAGTCACATATTACATTTATCCACTTATACCCGAAGGTGCAGCTTATTGATAATTTGATAATAATTTGACTCTTTTCAGCTTTACAAAATAACAGTAGATGAGAGGATTGATACCACACATTCAGCAGCCAGATAACTTGAGAAGACTGGAAATGTGAAAACACATGGAGCATGGCTCGAAAAGAAACCAACAATAAACTTTTATGTTTTCCTCATCTAACTCTCAGCAAGACAGTAAATAAGCAGATTTATCAGATTGGGGTAATTTAAATCACTATCTATTCATGATGATAGGACTGATGATATGAAGCTATTTTACTGATTTGACAGGCACAATATCTGTATACTTACAATACAATATGTGGTACTATGCATCTTTAAATGGGGGTGCAACATAAATTGCAACACATTCTTATCGTACTGAGACATCAAACTGCTGCTCCTGTGTAGAACAACATAACTCCTAAATTTCATATTCTCAGTTTCTCTTGTATGTCAAGAAATCTTAATTGTGAGTCTGTATTTTTTAGCATTTTTGATGCTGCATGATCCAAACCTCACCATAAAAAAAAAAGACATTTCATGATGTGTGCAGGCTCAGTCTGGTCTGAGCGAGTCGTCGCAGCGTCTGGACCTGCTCAGGTGCTCTCTGGAGCAGAGGCTGCTGGAGCTCCCCGAGGATCATCCCAAGGCCTGCCTCATCAAAGAGGAGCTACTGCTGGCCTCCTCTTCAGCCTTCAGCTCCCGATACAGCACCCCTTATGTCCATAACCAATACAGCACCCTTAGCAAACCTTCACCGCTCACAGGTAGACACTGATATTTGTTTTTTGACTTATTGTTTATTCTTTTCTTTTCAGGAGGAGTGTCATGTGTTTTGAGGCACTAATCTTTAAAAATTGAGATAATTTTAATTTATGGGAATCCTTTTCCTTCCAGGTACTCTTCATGTGCGCATACTGGGCTGTGTGGGGCTGCTGGAATTGGTCCCAGGTCGGAGCAGAGGGACACCGATGGTTCTTCCCTCTCACTCTCTGGGAGATGGACGTTCTTCATTCAAACTGAGTGGCCTGTACAATCGCAGTACCAGCAGCATGAGTCTCAAGATCCCCGGCAAGAACGAGGAGCTCTCCAGTAAGTTTTAAGATATGATCAGGTGTATTGAAAGGTACGTCATGTACTGGTCACAATTACTGTACAATATATATTCAAATGTAGGCTTATCTGCTATAAGCTCACTCTGTAGCAGTTTTTGTTGAATGTGAAGTTTTTTATCCCATCTAAACAAATTATTTTAACTGATAGTAACTTTTAACAGTAAAGAAGCACATTTTTTAATAGGTACCCCAACCCCTCCCTCAAATCTTATCCATGATTCAAAACTGAAAAGCACTCAGAGAGCGTAGTCCTTGGCTAAATATGGAAATCTTCCCATCAATACATATGCAAAATATATAGCAGAAATTGTGATTATGTTGTCCTTTTTTTTTCTCTCACTCTGCAAGGACTGTGACTCCCAGTGTTGCATGGAAACAAACTAATGATATTAAAAACACACCGTCCTTGGAGGAAGTAATGCATTCCAGAGTTGAAATCAATGAAGGATTGTAGCTGTGAATAGTGGTTTTTCAAATTTAGCATGTACCCAGTGACTGTTCACTGTCTTGTTCAAGCTATCATGGTCTCGTCCTCCACCTACAAAGACAAAGACAACAGGGATTCCACCTCCTTTCATTAACTTTTTCATATGTAGATATTATACAACATGTTTTTAGTGTAAGTATTAATTTACCTCAGTTTAGGATGTTCTGTCTGGGTGGATTATGCATAGGCATGTCTATAAAATGCTTCAAATGTCAGTAATTTATTGAGAATTATCACAGACAAGGATTTTTTGTTTTTACCAATCTGTTCATTCAATGGTTGGATAGTTTACTTGTTTACATCGAAACTGCTGAATGGATTTTAAATGACACTTGATGGAGGGATGGGAAATGACCCATAAAAGCCATTATATTGTGGTGCAGATCTAGACAAATTGGAGGATGCGGGGAACCGGTGGGTGTGGTGCTCACTCTGGTAACAGTCAGTCAGTGATATAGACCAGGGCATCCAGAAACAGCCAGCACAATTTTTTGTTGTTTCCAAGCAACTGTAAACCTTATTATCACCATCACAGACACCCCTCTGCTTAATACATATGATTGGACACTACAAACAAATGCAAATGCATGGGGGGTCATCTTCAACCTGAGGTGTTCAGTGTACTCCAAAAACTCAAGGGATCCAAGACTGATTATCAACACAAAAAAGGCAACTCTCATGGCAACTGTGGTCTATCTGATTTGGCCCCCCAAAACATTTTCTTATTATAAAGCGGTCTCTTTCCACCAAAATATTTTTCCACAGTTGACAACACTAGGACCTCTGAAAAATGCCCTGCCAGTAGTGTTTAACTTGAATGCTTTGGTTGCTGTGATACAGAATATCCATGGAAATAACTGAATGTTGCTTACCTAATTGACCTACAGAAAACAACAATACTAAATATACATTAGCTTAATTAAAGTAGTCTAGTTCTTCCCTCTCTCCAGACCCTATTGTCTGCTTCCAACATGTACAAAAACACACCTCATGCCCAGAAAAGTTGTCTGGAGTGTGAGGGAAACATATTGTAGTATGTGAGTGTCATGTCAATAGCTTTATAAAACATTATATCACATTTGTGCTGAGTATTCGCAGTATAGTCACTTTCTATATTGGAAATAGAGCAAGTTGCATTATGAATATATTTGCTGTATAGCTCATCCTACCTCTGGATTGGTTGGCGTTTTTCCTTGAAAAAAACATTGTGTGTAAATGCGTGCGTATGTGTGTGTGTTACAGCGGAAGTGAGTGCAGTGCTGAAGCTGGAGAACACAGTTGTGGGTCAGACAGTTTGGAGAACGGTTGGAGAGCAGTCTTGGGACCAGACATTTACTCTAGAGCTGGAGAGAGTAAGACACTTCACAGTCTCAACCTGCAATTCACTTTAAACTTTCACTTGTTGTTTCACTTTATGCATCAGTGTCTACAAAAATGGTGCTACATTTGATCATTCACCAAAAAAAGTTTGCACATTGGAAGTCAGTACATTGTTTGTTATAGAATGAAGAGAATGATGTGAAGAGGAAACGCAATGAGCTGCTGATTTTGCACCATGTACTCCTTTGAAAAATACAAGAAATGGTTAATGGTAGCAGCGCTCTTTAAGTAGCCCTATACTTTGTGAGAAACAGCACTCAGCAGCGTGGTGCTATAGAGTTGGCCACCTTGGTGACATGTTGGATGTGTGCAGCCTCATGCTCATCTTTTAACAATTCGCTGAGGTTGCTTCATTCTGTGTCACTGATCCCCAAAAATATTTTATCTATTTAATCCACTCAGGAAAAAATGAATTGTACTGTTTTGTAGATGCATTTTGGGAAACAAACTTTGTCAGCTAATGCAGAAAAGTGAACAAAAAATGAAAATTTAAATTTCTTTAAAATTGTTGGCAGTAAACAATACATCAGTTTCATGAAGATTTTAGAGATTGTAACTTCATTAACATTACTTAACTGGAAGAATTCCTACATTTCTGTAACATTATAAAAATAAAGGGCAACACTAAGAAATCATTGATATGAAATCAGAATATCCACTATCTGGAACTGTCATCATGGATGATATAATACCAATCAAACCTTGATATTTTTCTATCATGTTTGTGTCATGTGATCAGTCCCGGGAGATGGAGATTGCGGTGTACTGGAGAGATTACCGGTCCCTTTGTGCTCTGAAATACCTGAAGCTGGAAGAGTTCCTGGACAACGAGAGACATCAAGTCCAGCTGGAACTGGAACCACAGGGGCTGCTGCTGGCTGAGGTACAGGACACAAATGAAAACAGCAAAGTATGAAAGATATGTATCACACAGAATATTAGCAAAAACATGATACATTTGTAAACTTGAATCTGCACCTTTTTTTTTTTTACTTTTCTATTTATTTATTTTATTGTTGCTTGTTTTGTCAATTTTCACATTGCTCCCAGTAACATTCTTTCGTTATGCCTTATACAAATTGATATGATTTGATCAGTCTGATGGACGGCACAATGGTGCAGTAGTTAGCACTGTCGCCTTACGAGAAGCGAGAAGCTCCTGGGTTTGATTCCTGGGTCGGGGCTTTTCTGTGCGAAGTTTGCATGCCCGATCGAAGACTTTGGACAGAGTCAACAAAAGACTGGAAAATTTATGGAATGCTAAAAGAAAACACCTGGTGTAACGTTGCCCAATTTCAGGTTTTTATGGCAAAAGGTTAGTAACGTGATTAAACTGGTCTGTTGGCATTTATGACATGTTGCCCATTCAAAACGCATTACATAACATTACAAAACATATAATATGAAAAAGGACCCTGAACTAATGGGCAGCTGAAAACCTACATCAATTAAGAATGGGGAAACATTCCACTTTCAACAAATATTACTGCCTCGCGGTTATGCCTCCAAAAGGCATACAAAGTGGACAGTGAAAGTACTGTGGTGGGTCAATGAGAAGGGCTGGAGTGTTTTTTGTAGTGTCATTAGTAGAAATCTTATTTTTTTCAGCAGTTTTGGTGCATGTTTTGTAATAAACATGGATTACAGAGCTAGGAAACTCTATCTGGGTCAAATTGTTGTGTAAATTTAACACCAATTAATAAGGATACAGGACACAGTGAAAAAAAAGTAAGTGGTTGTAATTAAATTAAATACATTAATTGAAGTAGACAAACAGCCTAATATAGATCATGAAGAGTGTCATACGATTCTTGGACAAATCAATTTTGGTAGGACCGACATACTGTAGTTAAAAAGGGTGATTGATGCTATTATTAGGTGAACATAAATATTTGCAAAAGCAATAGGGTGGGGCCGATTTTTATAGGAACAGAAGGTCTTCTTGTTTTGTTATGTACTTTGGGAGAGGAAGTAAAGAATGCTAAGTAATTTAAGTAGCAGGGGGCGTATCAGCAAAATGTTTTACTGAAGAGCCTGAAGGTGAGACCAGGGTGTTGTTTCTAGTACCCCTGTCATACTGGGCAAAAATCCCACTATACTGCGACTCCATAATGTGTAAGGTCGTAGTGACCTTTAACCTCCAAAATTTAACCAGTTCACCTTGAGTTCAAATGTAGGTTAATGCCAAAGTTGACAAAAGTCCCTCAATGCATTTTTTAGATACTGTGCTTGAAAAATTTAAGGTCACTGTGACCTTGACCTTTAACTTCCAAACTTCATATGTCAAACTATGGTTATCAACTTCTTATAGAAAAGTTATCAAATTGTAAAAATTTTGTTCGGTTTATCAGTATTGGCCATGTGACCAGGTAATAATTGGTTATTGTATTGGTCGTTTTATAAATAATGCTCTTGTTTCAGGTGACTTTCTTCAACCCAGTGATTGAGAGAGGCCGAAGACTCGAGAGGCAGAAAAAAGTCTTCTCTAAACAACACAGTATGCTCAATTCTATTCAGTTCAGACGACTTTTCAACACTAAATGCCCTTAAATTAGTAACTGTCTTAGCTCTCGCTTGTAAAGTAAGTGTTATTATTGAATTGAGTAAATTATTGAGATTTTAAATCAGATGAATGATGACAGCTTGTGTAGTAGCACTGATTATTTGCAGAAAACGCAAACCCTTGTCAAGGAGCCACTCAGCAGTCTCATGTAATTAGAATTACAGGACATGTTACTCCATCAGATGCTGAAGTTATATTGAATTGATGCTCTTCATTTACTCCCCCTAAATACAGAAAGTATTGAGATGCTGTAGTGTCTTTCGTTCATCTTCCATTTATCCAGTCATATTGCATTCTGTGATTCTCAGGTAAAGCCTTCCTGCGCGCTCGTCAGATGAACGTGGACATTGCTACCTGGGTCCGTCTCCTGAGGAATGCCATTCCCACTGGAAGCAGCTCAGCATCCTACATACCAAATTTCACAAGCAACACACTCACACAAAGCACAGGGTATGTAGTCACACTTGCCTAATACTTTGTGCAGATTGCTTGAAAATGCATACATTTATTTTTTTCATTCATAGAAATCTTTCAGTACATGTGTAAGGTGAGAAAATTTTACTAAAGCAGTACACTCTTGTTTAGTGCTTCTTTTCTTAAACATTTCATTTCTTATTCTTCATTCATTATACTTCTGTACATTTGCAGTTTTTATTTGTGTCATTATTATTTACAAAATGCTGTAAATATAAACAAAGAAACTTCTTTGTTTCAGGTTGATTAATTTTTGTTGTTAAGACAATAAGCATCTTTGAAGCAGACAGCACTGAACAGTGACAAAGCAACCTTAATTAAGTGAATGAGTGAATGAATCATTTTTATTCTCATTGTTATCCTCCACAGTAGTGATTTATAGTTTAATTTGTGTTGTCAGTTATGTTTATTTTGCATATGCGTGTTTGCACTACAGAGAAATCTCAGTGGAGAAGCTGAATCTGGACAATGACTCAACTCCCAAAGCTGAAATCAGAAGAGAAGTGGTGGACTCACCTGCTTCCCCGATGAGTAAGCAGGTGAGACAGTTTGAGAGATGTGGGGCTCTTTACACTATCATGTTACAATTTTCCTCACTTTTTACTTTATACTTTCTACTTCTTCCGCTTTCTAGCTTTGTCATGGTAACAACCTTCTCGTCGTAGACCGTGAAATTTGAGACAAAGTGAGCTGATAGGAGAGGGAAAGGAGACAATGAATAATTAGGGAAAAGGAAAGCATAAAACTCAGAGAGACAGCTTTAATGAGACATAATTGGATGGAGGGGAGCTTTAATTTGATCCAGACCAAATCTCTTTTAGAGCCCAAGGGATTGAGAGGGGGCATGAAGAGAACCATGATGAAAGAGGGGAGAAGGGAATCTAGAGATGTTAAGAATTAACAAACAACAAAAATAACAAGAAGGGAGGTTTAATTTTGTTCTACAGACCTTTAAAGGCAAATGCTTTAATTGCAAATGTATGCTTTTTACTCTTTTCTCAAAGCACCTTTTACTTGATTTCAAAACAGACATCAGACATAATCTGTACTGTGCCATGTTAGTGTCATTCTGATCAGGCTTTTAGTGTTTGGCAATTTTTTAACTTACAGATTGTGATGAACATTTTCAGTTTCTGTCCATATATAGTCCTGAACCTTTGTTCTTAAACATGCATAACCCCTTCAAATCTTATTGACATTCTCATATGTAGAGAAAAAAGTGAAATTTACTTTAGAAAGTTCTGTAACAAGAAGTAAATTTAACTTAACAACTGATAGTAGTTTTTACTTTAACTCCCTCTACATCTAATTACATTTCTCCTTTAAAAATACATAGGTTGCGGATGTTTTCTTTTTTTACTTGATTTTCTTTTCTGTTCTTATAAAGTAATAGTCACTTAACATATTCTCTGTTTTTTTACTAATATATGACAGTTTCATGACAGGATTTATTATCAACTAAACTGTCTAACCAAGGGTTAGTATATAGTATATATAAGTATATACACTCACATGAGTCCATTTGCATGAATATATAAAAGACATGAGACACCAGACCCCCATCTACCAAATGTCTGCTCTTCTAAGTTACATGTCCATTTACGGTATGTTACATCATGTGTAGTGAATCATGGGTAACATGCACAGATGCTCTGATGTCACGAACATAACGTGCACACAGTTCACACACAATCCTAATGCACAGGTCCATCGATTTTAACATATTATATAGCCAGTGCATTATCGTTTTCGTTTCGTTTTCTGCCGCTTATCCGGGTCCGGGTGGCGGGGGCAACAGCCTGAGCAGGGAGATCCAGACGCTCCTCTCCCCAGCCAC
>KV751337.1:1680487-1690727 GCA_001698575.1 Mola mola
AGCCGCAGATCGCTTGGCCTGCCGGTAGCTGTCTGCTGCCTCGGGAGTCCCACAGGCCAGCCATGACCTGTAACTCTCCTTCTTCAGCTTGACGGCCCCTTTCACCTCTGGTGTCCACCAGCGGGTCCTGGGTTCACCGCCGCGACTAGCACCAGCGACCTTGCTACCACAGCTTCAAGCAGCCACCTCGACAATGGCAGCGTGGAACATGGCCCACTCAGATTCCATGCTCCCCACTACCTCCGGGATGTGGTTGAAGCTCCTCCGGAGGTGGGAGTTGAAGACCATTTTCACAGGGTCCTCAGCCAGACATTCCCAGCAGACCCTCACTATTCTCTTGGGCCTGCCTGGTCTGTCCGGCTTCCTCCCCCGCAACCTGATCCAACTCACCATTAGGTGGTGATCAGTTGACAGCTCTGTTCCTCTCTTTATCCGAGTGTCCAGCACATATGGTCGCAGATCAGATGATACAACTACAAAGTCAATCATTGACTGTCGACCTAGGGTGTCCTGGTGCCAAGTGCACTTATGGACACGCTTATGGATGATCATGGTGTTAGTTATGGACAAACTGTGACTAGCACAGAAATCCAATAACTGAACACCACTCGGCACTGTCGCCTCACAGCAAGAAGGTCCTGGGTTCGATTCCGGGTCAGGACGTTTCTGTGCGGAGTGTGCATGTTCTCCCTGTGCCTGCGTGGGTTCTCTCCGGGTACTCCAGCTTCCTCCCACAATCCAAAAACATGCAAACTGGGGGTTAGGTTAATTGGTCACTCTAAATTGCCCGTAGGTGTGAATGTGAGTTTGGATGGTTGTTTATCTCTATATGTCAGCCCTGCGATGAACTGGCACCTTCCCCGCGACCCCTAACAGGATAAGCGGTATTGTATTGTTTAAAATTCTTCACAACAAAATAATGTATATATAAAAAACATAAATATAAAAAAACAATGATGAGATTAACACTGAAGCTTGAGGAACCCCACAAGTAACCTTCAATGACTGATTATTATGTAATAATCTTATGCGTTATTATATTGTCTTTATCTTTAAATGGTGACTAGACTTGCATTATATAGCACCTTTCAAGTCTATTTGACTCTTCAAAGTGCTTTTACAATTCATTCATACATGGGTGGAAGTGACTTGAGGATTAAGAAACCATTCATACACATTCACGCACCGATGGCGTGTCATTGGGAGTTATTTGAGGTTCAATATCCTGCCAAAGAACACTTTAACACACTAACTGCTGGGTCCGTAGATCAGACCCAGTCTACCCACTGAGCCAAGGCTGTCCCATGTAAAAGTATGAATGATATATACAGTATACATATATAAATATAGTCTTAGTGCTTTTGATGAAGGCAACTGGACTTCTTCTAGTTTCTTGAAGACGTTTCACCTCTCATCCAAGAGGCTTCTTCAGTTCTAAATTTCTGGTAGGGAGTCCCCAGTATTTAACCTTGTGTAGGATCCTTCTTACTCAGGGTAGTGGGCAAAGGGTACAAAGCCCCGCCCCCGATCTGTGTGACCCAGATCCACCCACCATCAGATGGGTAATCACTACCCCCGGTCATCATGTGAGTCGCTGGTTTCACATGATCCAAAGTGTGAACTGTGGTTAAGTTTCCTGGGGAGTATATCCGTGAAGGTTCTCAGTCATCCAGGTCATCTTAATCTCGGAGTGTTCACTAGGAAGCAACTGGACTTCTTATCTTGTTTGAAACGTCTTCAAACAAGATAAGAAGTCCAGTTTCTTCCTACTAAACACTCCAAGATTTCCTGGGGAGGAATTTCAAAACTGCATTGTATGTGGCAGACAGTTGATGTCTGAGGCCACCTCCTCTGTTAAGTGATGGCTGTTCCAGCTTGACATAGATGGCCTCCTTTACTCCTCTCTCAAACCATCTATCCTCCCTGTCTAGCACATGCACATTCTCATCCTCAAAGGAGTGTCCCTTCTCCTTTAAGTGTAGGTGGACTACTGAGTCTTGGCCAGATGAGCTGGCTCCGGTGTTGAGCCATGCGTTTGTGGAGAGGTTGTTTGGTCTCCCCGATATAAAAGTCTGTGCACTCCTCACTGCACTGGACTGCATAAACAACATTGTTAAGTTTGTGTCTGGGAGTTTTGTCCTTGGGGTGAACCAGTTTCTGTCTCAGTGTTGCAGGGTCTGAAGTGAACTGGGATGTTATGTTTAGAGAAAATTCTTCTGAATTTCTCTGACAACCTCTCCTGTTCCTCTCCTCTTCCTGTGTTGTCGGGGTGTTGTTGCTGGAGCGCTTAGTGGATTTGACATATGCCCATTTAGGGTATCCACAGGTTTTTAATGCTGTCTTGATGTGTTTGTGTTCCTTAGACTTCCACTCTGTCCTTGTGGGAACATTTTCAGCCCGGTGATGTAGGGTTCTGATAGCTCCCAGCTTGTATTCCAAAGGGTGGTGAGAGTTGAAGAGCAGGTACTGGTCTGTGTGAGTAGGTTTCCTGTAGACTTCAATTTTGAGCCCTCCGTCCTTCTCAAGGTGTATCGCACAGTCCAGGATGGGCAGCCTGTTCTCTTTCATGTCCTCCCTTGTGAATTTGATGTTGCTGTCTACTGAGTTAAGGTGTTCCGTAAAGGGTTCTACCTCTTGGGTTTTAATCTTGACCCAGGTTTCATCCACATATCTGAGCCAATGGCTCTGGGTTGTTCCTTTGAAGGAGCTCAGTGCCTACTTTCCACTTCCTCCATGTAGAGGTTGGCCACAATAAAAGACACTGGGGAGCCCATGGCACAGCCATGCTTCTGTCTGTTGAAACATTTGTTGTACTTGAAGTAGGTGATGGATAGGCATAGGTTCAACAGATCACAGATTTGTTCCCGGGTGAAGTTGGTTCTAAGGTCCAAAGTACTGTCTTGCATTAGTCGTTTTCGGACGTTTTCCATCGCTTCGGATGTGGGTATGCATGTAAAGAGTGAGGTGACATCAATGGGGAGACCATGGTTTCCTCTGGTGCCTGCCTTAGGCCCCAAACTTTGCTGGTAAAGTCATTAGAACTGTGGATGTGGTGTGGAGTTTAGCCAACCAGAGGTGAAAGTATAGTTGTGAGATGTTTGGAGATGTTATAACTAACTGAGTTGATGCTGCTGACGATAGGTCTTAACGGGGTTCCTTCCTTGTGGATCTTGGGAAGGCTTTATATGCATGGTATGCAATCTCCTGGATACAGTCTATAGTAAGTGGGACGGTTGATGACTCTTTCCTTCTCTAAATTTCTTAGGCAGTTGATGACCTTTTTCTTGTAACCACTGGTGGGGTCACGCTTCAGTGTTTCGTAGGTGTTGTCATCGCTGAGCAAGGTGGTGATCTTGGAGTGTTAATCTGATTTGTTGAGTACCACTTTACATCTCCCCTTGTCTGCCGGAAGAATAGTGATGCTGTTGACTTTGTTAAGTGCGGTAATAGCTTTCCTCTCTTCAATTGTGATATTAGATGGAGGCCTTTTGCGCTTGCAAGCGCTGCTGATACCTTCATCCCGAGTTGTTCAGCTTCTGCTAATACAAGGTTGTTGGACCTTATGGCTGGTTCTGTGGCTGGGGGGAGGTCCACTACAGGCAGCTGTTGTGGAGAGGTGGCAAAGTTGAGTCCTTTGGCTAGGACGTTCTTTAATGGCTCGGTGAGGTCTCTGTTAGATAAGTTTTTAACCCACTTATCTTGACTGTCTGTTGTGTCTTCCTGCTTGTGGTTGGATGGTTCAAAAGCCGACGGGTATTATAGGCTTTGGCCTGGAGTGCAAGGAATTTTCTGGTCTGTCGTTCCCTCCCCTTGGCATGTTCAGTTTCCAGTGCTTTAATGACGAAGTTGTTAGCTTCCCCCATGATAGTGGATGGTAGAAGGGTCGTCAATGACTGGTCCCTCCTTTCGGTAAGTGCTTCTGCAGTTTTGAAATCCCTCCCCAGGAAACTTAACCACAGTTCACACCTTGGCTCATGTGAAACCAGCAACTCACATGATGACCGGGGGTAGTGATTACCCATCTGATGGGGGATGGATCTGGGACACACAGATTGGGGGCGGGGCTTTGTACCCTTTGTCCACTACACTGAGTAAGAAGGATCCTCCACAAGGTTAGGCGATTCCCTACCAGAAATATAGAACTGAAAAAGCCTCTTGGATGAGAGGTGAAACATCTTCAAGAAACTACAAGAAGTCCAGTTGCCTTCAGAAGAAACACCAAGACTACCATGTCCTGGATGACTGAGAATTTTCACAGACATATATAAATATACTATATATGAAGGATGCAACTCATCAGTCATACAGCAATCTCAGGATCAGTTGTTCCTGTCCCAGTAGTCTACATGTCAAAGTGTACTTGAGGGAGATACCGAACAAAAAATTGCTCTAGATGCTGTGCTGCTGGTGTGTGAGTATGGGAATGGCTGTATATGACTTTGTGTCTTAATGCCTTTTGAAGGGTCAAATAACTGAAAAATTATTATATATGCAGTCATTTTATTCTACCATATGTATTATGTACAAGATTTTTAACAATTTGTTAATGCTTTTTATCTAAAAATAATTAAAAAAAATAATAACGATTGACGGAAGAGACCTTGTGTAACATCTTTGACATTATAATGCTTAGCTCTGGTCACATCAGTAAAGAAAATTTAAATTTTGGAGACCAGAACAGCAGAAAGACACATAATTAGGCAAGCACAGAGAGAGTCAGTGATGCGGCAGATGGTACTTTCTGCAGAGTTGAGGTATTATGGGATTAATTACTCTGATGTTTTTACTAATTAAAATTGAGGAAGTAGTTGGGGGTGGGGATGGGGGGGGCAGGAAGAGGAGAGGTGCGAGGCTCTTAGCCAGCAGGGTATCTGTAAACTGGCATTATGGTTTCTGTTTGTCCTGACTGCAGGTTGTTACGGATGTTAGCAATTACTTTGTGCCCACTTCTCCCTTATTTTGTTACTAGCTCTCTGTCGTTTTCTCTGTACATACTATTTGCATCTTCATTATTTTTGTGTTCTCATATTTTTCCTCATGTCTTCATCTCTGCGTTGTTTCACAGGAACAGACGTTGTTTATAGAGCCCCCACCCACACCGGATGTCCCTGTTCACCAGCAGCCAACCAAATTGCTGTCACAGAACTCTTTACGCAGGTGCACTAACACACAGGGACTCTCTCTCTCTATCTCTCTCTCTCTCTCTCTCTCTCCCACACACACATACATACTGTAGGAACCACACCTAAGCATATCTTTTTGCATTATGGACAACACAGCTTGACATCACAAACAAACCCCTATGTTGTAATTTTACTTTTTAACACCTGGTTGTAAAGCCAAGTCATCAGTAATATGGAGAGCATATATTGCACTAAATGTAAATGTACTGTATTTATATAGTGCTTTTCATGTCATTTTGACCACTCAAAAGCACTTTAACACTACAGGTTTTGCCTTCATCCATTCACACACACATTCATACACTGGTGGCAGTGACTACCTAAGAGGGTGCCACCTGCTCAACTGGAGGGTTAACCACACTCATACATTAAACAATTTGGAGTTCAATGTCTTGTTAACTGCAGGGTCTGGGATTGAACCAGGAACCTTTTAATCACTGGACAACTGCTCCACCATCTGAGCCACAGCCACTAGATGACACTGAAACACTTTTTCCTTGTTATAGAAATTTGTTTCTTCCAGTATTGCTGAGTATGTGAGGGACATTTAAATATGACATCATGTTATGTTAGGTTGCATGCACTGCTTATAATCTACCTATGTTTATCTCTGTCAGAACCAACAGAGGCCCTCTTTGCCTGCAGGACTTCAAGCTGATAGCAGTGCTTGGCAGGGGCCATTTTGGGAAGGTATTGTTTCCTCACAGGATGTACAGAAAAAGTCACACTGCTAACCAGAGGTGCACATTGGTCCCATCGAAAGAGGAGTACATAGATCTTGTAGCACAGTTTTTCTTTGTGATCCTTGTCGACTCTTATTTCACAGAGAAACACTCTGGCCAATAAATGACACATTTTATTAGCAAATTGTTCCAACACTCACAAAAAATTAAACACATACAATTTTTTTCATCAAACAACTCCAAAATGACAAAATTAGCTATCAAAATGGCCTGATTTTGCTCTACATTTACTTATGTTATGCGTCAGTGACATTTGTTGATCATTTGCATAGGCATAGCATGTGCCAATACAGGAAATCAAGCATATCACAATTTGATTTATATTCATCTCTCCAAAGATGATATTGATGATGATGATTTCTCCTTTTTTTTTCCTGTAAGTCAGCCTTAATAAAACTGGGAACCACTCAATCTTCATCATCATCTTCTTGGCACAGCAGAATTTATTCTTATGTATTATGTATTAACATGTTTGTTAGGGTTTTTTTTTTGTTTTCATTGGTTTCACATTGTTGTTAAAAAAAGATATGTACTAATCTCATACAAAGACCCCAAAATAAGTTATAAGTTTAACTGTGATCAAAGGGAAACATGCACAGAATTTAGAGTATTTGCTTGCATGATTGTGAATATCCAGTTCACCCTTGGGGAACTCCTTTGCACAGTTCTTCACAAAGCAATCAACCCTCATCATCTCTCAAAGCTGCCACTCTAGATTTGTACAGTTCTGTAGCTCTCAAATGTCAATAACAGTATTTTTAAAAGTATTTGTGTAATCGATTTTCAGAAACCTGCTTCTGCTTCCTTTTAACTGGAAAACGTTAATTTTTTGCATGACACAATATAAACATCAGCTCTTCAAGTCTGATATAAAAAATTAAGTGTGATTTTTCTGAATATGGTGACAGAAATTAAAAAGAACTATGCACAGCTCCTGTTTTTCATGATTGATGTTAGTGAGGATTAATCCCTCAACCTGCACCTTTGGGAATTCAAGACACATGTAAAACAACGTAGTAAAATGTGCACTTTTATCTTGAAAACTTACAAGTGTTGCATTAGCCACTAAGAATAGATATCCGTCACATTAATTTAATTTTTATTTATACTTATCAGTACTGTGATCAATACTGCTCTCTATAATTTGGTGTAGAAAATAAAGATAAAGATAAGAATAAAGTTGTTTGTATGTTTACCACAAATTGGGCAACTCAAAGGCTTGTATAACTTCTCATGTGAAATTGGCTATTATTACAAACTTAAATGTGTCATTGTGGCCAGAGAGTTTCCATTTGAGCATGTGCATAAAATTTTTTGAAAATGCAAAGACAGAGAGGACAAGAGTGTCAAACTGATCCATAAAAACCATAACAAACCCTCCCACACTTTTCACTTTTCTGGTGTCCATTGTGTAAAAGCAAAAAGATGGAAAAAGGAAAAAACGGTGTCTAGAATGGATAGATTCACACATTCAATGTGTAACTGTTCTTGTGTGGTATTCTTTATTCTTGTTATTATAGTATATGAATTTGCTGTATAATTGAACTGTAGCCCCAAAACGTTAACAAAAATATATTTAATTTACAGCAGATATTTCAATGTAACTTTTCCAAAGCCTTTCAAACTCAAAAATGCTCTACATACACTGGAAATGACCATAAAATGTATAGAAATACAATACACAACACAAAGAAACCTACAGTGGACTTCTGCTGTGCTAAGACGGTGTTTTTGAGGGTCAAATGAATCCCAGTTTCTTAAAGCATAACCTACAAAAGAGGTAAAACTGTAAAGTTAAAGTAGCAATACTACGTTGCGTAAGTACTCCGTTACAAAAGCCACTCATTTTAACTTTATGAAGCTGCTAAAGGTGGTTTAACTACTTGAAATAGTTTATCTGCTGGATATGTTGAATTTTCTCTCAAGGATCAATTAAGTTTATTGAGTTAATTGAGTTTATATTATCACATTATACTTTCACACTTTTACAATATATTAATGAAAAACTGCAAAGTATCCAATAAATTAAGTCATCCAATAAAAAGTAGAGGACTTCAAAGTACAACATTTTAAAGGGTGCAATAATATAATATACAAGAAAGTGGTACAGCACTGTTACATTGTTAACTGAAATAAAAATCTCATTTTAATAATTTTTCCTAGTTTTATTTTAGTTTAGTTTGTCTTAAATCTGTATAGCAAAATATTTAAAGTTGCTGTTATCAATATTTTTGTATAAATGAGTTAGGTGACTGTTTAGTGACTAACTCACAGAGAACCAACAATAATCAACAGATTCTGCAGCTTGTTTTACTTCGTGAATTGAAGGAAAACACTTGACTGTCTGAAGTCAGTCTCTTTGAGCTTGTCTTCAGCAGCAGCAGTCAGCTGGTGTCATTGAAGTAAGCTGATAAACTTAGTGCAAACTAGTCGTTCAACACCAAAACCGACAGATAGACTGCTATTTGCTTGTTGCTTAACATAGCAGAGCATTTTGTTGCTAAATAACCTAAAAAATAAATTTTTTCTTGACTTTTTTTTTTTTTAATGCAAAGCCTGATGTATGTTATTCATCTGTTCCACCTGTGCCTTTGTCCAAAAGCTAATTACAACCCATTTCTGAGGTACTGGGACATTCCGCATGGCCTGATAATATTCATTATTGCACTAAATATTATGAAATTTCTGTTGTTTCAAAAATGAAAATGTATAATTATATATTTGTGACCTGTTTTTAAAGATTTACATCTTAAGAGGAGACTAACAGTGCTGCTACAGGCAGGGTGGGGAAGGACGAAAGTGTTGCGAAACGGATCATCACATTGTTGGTTTTGGTCTGTTCAGGTGTTGCTGTCAGAGTACAAAAGGACAGGCAGCCTACACGCCATCAAAGCCCTGAAGAAGGGAGACATTGTTGCAAGGGACGAAGTGGAAAGGTAATTTTATTTTACTAGACAGCACTCAGTAACCTCCACTTCAGGTCTTAGCCACACAACAAAGCTCAGTCACCTCATGAATACATCTTGTACAGTAACTACTGCTCACCCCCACCCCTCTGTCTCCAGTCTGATGTGTGAGAAGCGGATCTTTGAGACCGTCAACAGCTCCCACCACCCCTTCTTGGTCAACATGTTTGCATGTTTCCAGACGCCAGAACATGTGTGTTTTGTCATGGAGTACACGGCAGGAGGAGATCTCATGATGCACATACATGCCGACGTCTTTTCGGAGCCACGTGCTGTGTGAGTTATGCTGTGTCTGTGTTTGTTAAGGATAAGAAACATGATGTGTGTCTTCTTGTGAGTCTATGCATTCATTAATGACAGGTCAGTAAGTTGTAGAGTGTATGGTAAATCCTATCTTTTTGTCTGACAGTTTCTACTCAGCTTGTGTAGTCTTGGGTCTGCAGTTCCTTCATGACCATAAGATTGTGTATCGGTGAGTCTGTGGATTGTCTCCACATTTTCTCTCGTCTTTCTTCACAGCACTCAATATTTGGCATAATTTCTGTTTTGATTGTCAGGGATCTTAAATTGGACAACCTGCTGCTTGACACAGAGGGTTTTGTGAAGATAGCAGACTTTGGGCTCTGTAAAGAAGGTGAGGGTTTGTACATTAACGTTAACATTACTCTCAACATAGTCAATAATCATCTAACGTCATCCCTCAAATCCCTTTTCGCTCATTTGTTTTCTCTCACTGAGGCATGGGTTATGAGGACAGGACCAGTACATTCTGTGGGACCCCTGAGTTTCTGGCCCCGGAGGTGCTGACAGACACGTCATACACCAGAGCAGTTGACTGGTGGGGGCTCGGCGTGCTCATCTATGAGATGCTGGTTGGTGAGGTAAGATGTGGCTGAAGGCACTTTGACTTCGTTTTATCTCCCCTCTTGTCCATCCTGATCTTATGAATTTCTTCAAATTAGATGCAAATGTCCACTTCATATTCATATTCAAAAATAAACTGATTACATTATAGTGGACAGAGGTTGTGAGGTCACCTCACAAACACCAATTTATGACAAAAATTTCACACAAAGGTCCCTCTTGAGTTCCCACCTTGAAACTGTAACTGCTGATTGTATAGAATATCTGTGCTGCCACGTCTTAAGCATGCATTTGTTACTGTATACGTAGCGTATTACTCAGCAATCCTTAGAGATGCTAGTAGGAACATTGTGTTACATTTGAACAGAGCCAGCCCGGCTATTTGCCTTATTTCATCCATCTGCTAAGCTGAACTATTTGTTGGTGGCTTAATATTCGCCAGACAGGTACATTATGAGAATGGTATTGATATTCTTTTCTTTCT
>KV751337.1:1697056-1739783 GCA_001698575.1 Mola mola
ACCTATATAAATGATAGATTTAGCCACATATTCTTAATTCTTTCCTTTATTCCAGCTTCCAAAAATATTTGTAAACTTTGTCCACTCGTGAGTAATGATTGTAAATTGGCTCCCAGGGCTTCCGTATAGTACTTTCTGAGATGAATAATCTCCTGCCCTAAAAGTGATTGCAATATTCCTTGGAGACATATAAAAAATGTACTCAAGTGGCAAATGCATAAAATAAGCATCGACAGTCCACACGAGGGGTCGTCAAATTTTTGTAATTTAAGGACCGTCTCAAAATCACTTGACATTTTATCTTGATAAAACTTAACACTATACATACAGTATGTGGTGTAAGTTAAAAACTACTTGTTTGTGTCACAATCTGCTCCTGGTTTTCCCCTCAACCGCCCCCACATTACCTGCTTAAGGACCTGCCTCATTAAGGTCATCAGACTCACCTGTTCCTCCCAGTTGCAATCAATCTCCCAGCCTCCTTTTAACCAGCTCCTCCATACTCACTTCCTGCCAGATTTTTCCCGGACTGATCTCTCGGTTTAGACCAGGGTAATCAAATTTATGGTTGGAACGGGTTTAATCCGGCCCACGAGATGATTTTTCAATGTATAAAAATGAACTGCAATTTTTCAATGAAAGAAACTGCTGTTCTAAATCTGTCCACTGGATGTCGCAATAGCAATTCTGTTAAGCAAGCCAACTGTTTATACCAGGACTGAGCAAGTTTACCTGACAGCTTGCCCGGAGCGCCCTTGTCGTTCTGCCTATTACGTCTTCTACTGTGAATATGACGCGCTTTGGCACCCTCACTGCCCCCAAATGTCTCTGTCAAAAAAGAGAAAAGTGGATGCAGAATGCAGAGTTTTCCAAAAAAATGGTCATCGTCCTATTTATTCACGGAAGTGAATGGGAAACCGGTGTGTTTGGTGTGTTCACAGCAGGTTTCATTGCTGAAAGAATATAACCTTCGGTGCCACGATGAGACTCTTCATGCCGAAAAATACAAGAACTTGCAAAGACAACAGAGAAGAGAGAAGGTGAATGAATTGGTTGCGGGTCTGAAGAAACAGCAGTCTGTGATTACTCGTCGAGAAATCAGTGATGCTGCAGTGAAAGCCAGCTACCTCATTGCTAATGACATTGCACTGGTTTCAAAACCGTTTAGTGAAGGTGAATTTGTGAAGACATGCATGCTGAAAGCTGCAGAGATTGTGTGCCCTGAAAAACTTCAGGCTTTTGCAAATATCAGCCTGACAAGAAACACACTTGCAGACAGGATTTCCGATCTTTCGGCAGATTTGGACAGCCAATTGAAGCGCAAAGTAAAGTCATTTATTGGGTTTTCAGTTGCAATTGATGAGAGCACGGACATTACAGATGTTCCGCAACTGGCCATATTCATCCACGGAGTTAATGTCACTTTGCCCATCACAGAGGAGTTCGTGGAGTTGATGCCAATGACGGATACCACAACAGCAGCTGATATTTTCACCGCCCTCGTCGGAGTGGACAGGTCCCGCGCTGTCAGCCTGGCTACCGATGCTGCGCCATCAATGATCGGGAAAAAAGCAAGTGTCATGACAAAATTCAAAGACAAAGTGCAGACTGCAAATGGAGGACGTGACTTTTGGACTTTTCACAGTATTTTGCATCAGGAGGCATACCACACCAATGTAAGATGGTTAAGCCAAGGTGCTGTGCTGAGGCGTTTCTTTGATTTACGAGAGGAAATTGAACAGTTCATGGAAAAAAAGGGCAAACCAGTGTTAGAATTTCAGTCCACAGAATGGATGCAGGACCTTTTATTTATGGTGGATGTTACAGAGCACTTGAATAACTTGAACAAAATGCTGCAAGGGCGCAACAAAGTTGTCACGCAGTATTATGGCAGCATATGTGCGTTCAAGTTGAAGCTGTCATTGTGGGAGACACAACTTGCGGGTGGTGATGCTGCTCACTTTCCTTGTCTGAAAGATGTGTACGCGACTCAACATGCCGCAGACATGAAGCGGTTCATAGGATAAAATAACGAGACTGTTGCGGGAGTTTGAGCAACGCTTTCAGATTTTTGGTGGACTGGACAGACTTCAAAGTTTTTTGCTCGCCATCCACCGTGAATGCCTCTGATTGCAGTGTGACTCAGATTTGAAGGGCAAATTTGCCGCAGCTGGCATGGACACATTTGATCAATTTTTTCTTGCCAGGTTACCCCAACTTGACAGCCCTTGCTACAAAAGTGTTGTGCGTTGTGCGTTTGAAGCCACATATCTTTGTGAGCAAGTTTTCTCCGTAATGAGCATTAATAAGACAAAGATGCGCTCAAGGTTCACGCACAAGCACATGAATGACATTCTGA
The DNA here is from genome assembly GCA_001698575.1 of Mola mola. Lineage (NCBI taxonomy): Eukaryota > Metazoa > Chordata > Actinopteri > Tetraodontiformes > Molidae > Mola > Mola mola. The sequence continues at coordinate 1,699,416 of KV751337.1, forward strand.
AATTGGCTGCCACTCAGGATGTGACGCCTGATATGGATGCACTGGTGAAAGCTAAAAGATGCCAGGTTTCAGGAGTAAAATAAACAGTGGGTAACCCCACTTTAAATACTGCATGAGACAATGCACCTTGATATAGTTCTATGAAAATGAACATCTTCTGTGGAGATCTAAAGAAAGTGAACAGTGTGTGATTTACTATAATAATTTCAGTCACTTTAGTTCATAAGTTTGGTGTGTTGAAATTGTTCATGCATTGCACAGCTTTTATTTTTCTATCAATAAATAGTGTAGCCTACAAAGCAGGGAGTAATTCAACCCTCTTGAATAGTTTCTACCTCAGTTTGTAGGGTGTGGTGAGTTAGCTCAGGATTAAGATGCGAAATGACAAATGAGGTATTTGATCCCTAGAAGAGTTGTTTGTATTTTGTTCAATCCCAGATAGGCTGTAACTTAAAGTTGTATGCCTTTGTAGATACACTGACATGACAGTCTTCCAATCACTGAGGCATTGTGTTCTTGAAATTGCACCAATTTTTTCCTCAGAATTTACAACTAATTTGAAGTGTTTTGTCAAGAGGATTATTTGGGCTGTGTACATTTTCAGAATGTGTTTGTACTATTTTGGACCAAATGAAAACAAAGGAAACAATCTGAAGTTGTTGTTATTTTTAAGTTATTATGCCATGATTTTACCCGTCCGGCCCACTTGCGAATAATTTTCCTCCATATGGCCCCTGAGCTAAAATGAGTTTGACACCCTGGTTAGACCCTGCCTGTCACAGACCTGTTGTCCACATCTCTGCCCAGCTAACCCGACCTACCTTCTGCCTCTGGACTTTGCTTCTGCTCGCTCCCTGTCTGCCTGCTGCCTGCCTGGACTCACTCTTCGGTGGGTCCTGTCTAGTTCAGCACTTGGTGTGTGCTCGCCACCATATCATCGTTTGTCTGCACTCTGTCCCAATAAAGCCCTACGTTTGTTTTGATTTGTGCCGTACTTGGGTCCAAACTGACACAGACATCAGTTTGAGTTTGGGCTGAGATACAATTGTTTGAAATTTCACCGGTTGTCAAAAATTAGAATTTTGGAAGTTCGGGGGATATTTTTTTTTACCTTGACCTATAAAGCCCAAAATTTAGTAAATTAATTTAGCAGTTTAATTAGGAAATCAGGACTATATGTAACATCGTAGACGGTAAACTGCAAACAGACAAACAAACTTACAGAACAGAACGATTACCTCCTTGGTGAAGATAAAAAGTAACACAATGAAACACATAGAGTAAAAGGCAAACAATGTGTGTGTTGCCTGTGTTTACTTCCCTCCCTTCCCAAGCACATACCCTACCCTTCTTCTCCATCCCTCCCACCTCCCCTACTCTTCCCTCCTTCTCTCCTTTCCTGTTGCCATCTGTGTTTGGAGATCTTGTCAGAGCCTTTTATTCCTCTCCACGCCATCCCTCCAATTGCCCCTTGTTATGAGTCTTTTGTAATTTCTCCCCCCTCAGTTCCTCTGGTTTGGTGTGTGAAATGAATTTCACAACTCCACCGGTTGAAGACACAGGGCTGTGAATTGAGTTTTGCGCTGTGAACAGTTGGATTGGCAGACCCTGTGTGCAGCACCAAAGGTGAGTGCAATTTGTCATCTCATGTTTAGTCCAGCATATTTTTTTTTCTTGAACCCTCTGGCTACACAAATAAACTGGCTGTAAATCATTTTAGGAATAATGCAAATTATGTCATTGGCACAGTAAAAGCCTTATACATACTCAGCAAGAACAGAGAAATTAGTTCTCTGTCCTAGAGAAAAGAATTATGTCATTCTTTTCTCGCAGCCCTGGTTTAGGAGTTCTTGCAGCTTGCTCTCGATACATCACCTGGGCAGATCTTTCTTCTGGTATGGTGTCTGACAACTATTGTGTGATTGGTCAGAGATTTGAAGTGGGCGTGGTTAATGCAAAAAAGTGAAAACGATGCTGTGTTTGGAGGGCACTAGCACTAGACTTCCCAGCAGTTCTGCACTCGAGTCTCTCGTGAAGTATGAAATGGCCTGGCCAGCACTAACTTTGTTCTTTTTCTTGCCACCTTGAGAAAATGAACAAATTTCTGTTCTTATGATAATGTACAGGCCTTAACTCTACAAGGTAACGCAAGGTGGAATTTTCTTATCCACCTTTTAATTATTTAATGTAGTTTTATGTGGGAATTTTTTAGTTTTTAAGATTAGTTACAACATTCTGTTCATTGCATGCAATGGCCTGCCTTTTGAGTATGTAATGTATATAGTAAGGTATATGATTACGGAATTTAGTCAGAAGCATTACACTTTTAGATATTGATATGTTATTGGTTCGTCCTCAGAGTTGAGCTTCCCTTCTCAGTTCTGAATGCCAACAATCTTTTTAATTTTTTTGACGAACAGCATTGATCTTTTCATTTTTTGAGGAAAATCTGATGTTAAACCAAGAAAGAGGGGGTGTATTCACATTCCTTGCAAATAGCTGGACTGATTGGGAGATGGCGAACAGGTGTGTAGCTCTGCCAGCAGCCAAAGAGACAAGCACGACCACGACCCACAAGCAGAGAGAGAGAGAGAGAGAGACAGGAAAGAACTTTCCTCTTCTCTCAAATTTGGCACAACTGTCCACTTGATGTACTGAATAGAGTTTGGTTAGAAGTCAAAGGTCAAAGTTGCTGTGACCGATAAAACTGGAGGATTTTTGTCATAACTCAAGAAATATTACAGTTTCACAGATATCATACAGGATATTGCAGATGAATTCATAACATTCAAAGGTCAACTTTACTGGGCCATCCTAATATTTTGCAAAAACTTTTCTGGTCATATTTCTACTCAATCATTAAGGAAGAAAAGGAGTGATTAGATTTTGTAGATTTTCTTTGCTGCTTGGTTGAAGATGTGTGAAAATATTTGAATTGTTTTATCAGTCCAAAATCCATATAGTTTAAGTCTAACAATCAGAAACAAAAGCAGTAAATCTTCACTTTGAGAAGCTGCATGTTTGTATTTTGTAGTGTTTCCAAGATCATCAAGAGATTATTAAAGTAGTTTTGCACTGCAACTTTCTGTAACTTGATTTACTTGTAATTGCAGCTGTATTGATTAATAATTGACCAGATTATTATTTTGTTTAAAGGCCTATAATCTGGCAGTGAATCCAGTGGTGTCATTGATGTAATTAATTTTGCTAATACAGTTACTATCTAGGTATAGTGTATACTGTATGACTTGTATATGATCATAATTATGTTCGCTAGGACATTCCGTGAAGGTTCAACACGTTACTGTAAGTCTAGTCTAGTGAAATGTTCAAGATGCCTTTACTGTCAGAGCTTGGATGGACTTTTTTCCTTTCCTTCTGCTCTTGAGAAGAACATCAGGTAAGAACAACATTGTGACGAAACATTGCACATTTAAAAAAATGATCACTGTATTGTGAATATGCTCAAGTTATTAAATCTTAAGTAAAAAGACTTTATTTTAAGTGTCAAAGCAAAACAGATAATTGCTATTGGAAAATGGGAAAATTACCAGTCCCCACCAGCTGGGATTTAACCTCAATACAAAATATTATATATGGCCATATACAACCCTAATTCCAAAAACGTTGGTGTGCGGTATAAAATGTTAATAAAAACAGTATGCAATGATTTGTAAATCTCAAACCATCTTCTTCCTCTTTCAGCTTTACTTAGATTTTTCTACAAGTTGCCACAGCAAATCATCCTACATTAATCAAAATAGAACACAGAAAACCTCTCAAATATTTAAACTTTAAAAATGTACCATTTGATAAAAAAAAAAACCTGTATATATTTTGAATTTCATGGTAGCAACACTCAAAGTCAGACAGAGCCATGTTTACCATTGTGTAGCATCCCCTCTTTGTCTGTAAATGTTTTGGAAGTGAGGAGACCATTTCCTGGAGTTTTGAGAGATGAATGTTGTCCCTTTCATGTCATAGGATTCTAGTTGTCTTTGCCAGATTTTTGTTTGATGATGCGACAAATGGAATATTGGTGAAATGTCTGGACTGTAGGCAGGCTAAGCACCTGAACTTTTTTACTGATTCTGTTGTGATGCACTATGTGGTTTAGCATTGTCTTGCTGAAACATGCAAGGCATTCTCTGAAAGAGACTATGTCTAGATGGGAGCATATGTTGTTCTAAAACCTCTGTATACTTTTCTGCATTAATATAGTTCTTCTCCAGATGTGTAAGCTGCCCACACATTAGGCAGTAATGCAACCCCATGTCCTAATGTGGGCGGTAGGCATCAGGAAGGACCATAGAAGCAGCTCCCACCGTGACCTAGAAAGACCTGCAGGATGATAAAGCACAACGACTCCGAGGAAGAAGTAAAGTTAGTGTAAGGATATGGACATTTAGAGAAGCAGAGATGGAGTCTGAGTCAGAGGGGGCAGAGAAGAGAGCTCAGTGCATCATGGAGTCCATCGTCCATCTCCTCTTTAGTCTGCAGGACACAGCATCCCTGGTTTCCAAGAAGAATTTCAAATTTTGAATCATCTGACCAAAGAGCAGTTTTCCATTTTGCATCAGTCCATTTTAAATGAAGTGAAATTTGGCCCAGAGAAGACAGTGGCATTTCTGGATTGTGTTCACAAAGGGCTGCTTCTTCACATGATAGAGCTTTAACTTGCTATCGTGGATTGTACTGTGAACACAGTTTGCGGTACAAGACAGTGAATTGTGGAATTGTTCCTGAGCCCATGCAGTGATTTCCAGTATATGCAAAGTATGTAACTTATATGAAAGTGGCCATTTTGCTGTATTTGGATTTTTATTTGACAAAAACTGTATGTACTTGTTATACAGTTGGGTCCAGAATTATTTGGACAATGACACACTTTTTGCCTTTTGAGGTTTATGTGTCATTGTGAGGTAGTGCCAACATATGATCTTTTTGGCTTATCATAATGTTCACATAATGTCATATACTGAAATGCAACACCTGTTAAAGCAGATCCTGGCCTGTTCTGCTGCTGAAAATCTACTTCAACCAAGAATGAGAAAACATCTTACTTTAAAAAAAAATGGCCAGTGGTCTCCTGAGTTTCCAAAAGTATACAGAGTGGTTTTTAAAAGAGGTGATACAACACTGGTAAACATGACAGTGGCAGAACATTCTCGAAAAGAGTTGCTGGCTTCAAGTTCTAAATGAGGATATTATTTTCAAAAACAAAAACATTTCTCCATTTCCACTTCTGACATGCTATCTTTGTTCTATTTTTAAGTTATTATAAGGTTTCAAAGTTTTGCAAACTGCCTCATTCTTTTTCTAATTACATTTTTACACAGCAGCCCAATTTTTTGGCAAAAAAATGGGTTATAGAACACCATATTGATAGAACATTGCCTTTTTACTTTATCTTACCCCTTCTTTTTACCCGTGAAAGAGTTTCTGAAACCTTTATTACTGCCCCTTTTGCCTATCAGAGCTCTTCACCTGCTGCTCAGCTCCCAGCTCCCAGTCACCTGGCGTCTGGAGATTAAGAGACCACCCGCCAACCTCCCAGTGTTTGTTCAAGGTCAGCCACACTAAGAACAGTCATACATGAGATCACAAACACAAGGAAGAATGCCGGAAATGCTACTCACAAGGAAGCAGATGACCTGAAAAAGACACACTGGGAGAGTGGGGTATAAATACACAGAGGGAAGAGCAGGCCTTCTCTTCCTGTCAGCGAACTTCTTGTACACCTGGGACGACTTGGGAAGGTTCTGGCGTGTACATGACCACATCCGCCGGCAAGCACCGGTTCTCAAGCACCGCTAACAGGGGCAGTTCGTACCCAAAAACACACTGGAACAGGTGCACATCTACATGCCTGTAGAGGTGCACGGCAGGGTGTTGTGGGTGTATTCCACCCACATGACGTACTTGCTCTAGGAGGCTGGGTTCTGGGGCAGCGCAGCGTAGACCAGTCTCCAAATACTAGTTTAGCCACTCTGTCTGTCCGTTGGTCTGAGGATGATGGCCAGAGGTCAAACTTACAGTGGCGCCCACAAATCAGCAAAACGCCCTCCAGAACTGAGCCACAAGCTGAGGATCCCAGTCTGAGAGGACATTCCTGGGAAACCCAAAAACTCAACACACCTTAGACAAAAACACTTGAAGGAACAGCCAAAGAAACGGGATAAACAGCACCATCTTAGAAAAACGGTGTACAACAGTGTATTGTAGTGTCACCTTCCGAGAGAAGCAGAACAGTGACAAAGTCGAAAGATGTCCGACCAGGGCTGCCGGGGTGAAAAACAGCCTATTAGTTGGTACCTCTCGAGGGAACTGACCCCCTGACCATCTTCCTTCATCTACTCCTGAATCTCCCAAGTGATACAGCCAACAATACAAGACTCATGAATAATAGTATCATTACTTTTTGCTTTACCATCATCTTTAAATAACCTATATAGAATAGCCTATATATCTCTCACCCCCGAACTGCTGAGGCCTCCCATTGATCAGAGAAACAACAGACTGAGTGTCTAAAGTGACCTGTCCAGACCCAGAGTACAGCAGTGAGTATATTATATGCATAGTATCATATATTTGGTCATTTATCACTGTGAGACCAGAGCCACACTCCCTCATCAACGCTAGCTATGTTTACATGCGCAAAATTTCTTAATCAGATTAAAAATTTGAGGGATTGGAAATTCCAAATCCACTGTTTATATGGACGCTAAATCAAATATTCCGGTCATGACGTGTGTATACATGCACCAAGCTTTAATCAGAATAACCACATTTTGACATGCGCAGATTTGTCTAATTTCCTTAAAATAACTACCGAAGATGTACTTTCGCACGTACTGTAAACAAAAGCTGATGTGGCTACACTTTGCACTTTCGCACTTTTCCCTGCAATTTAAACTCTGCACTCTTAAAGAATGGGCCTGCACCAGGTTCTACTTTTGTTTCTACTGTTCTCTGTGATCAAGCTACAGGCTCAGCAATGTATAATGCTCCTGCGTTACAGAAGAAGAGAGCTGGAGGACATGAGCGGTACACATGCGCAGTGAGGGTAATTTTACCCAAACAGGAAGTCGCGATCGAAATAAGTGTACATGGATGTGGTTCAAAATAAGGATCAGCATAAACCACCCCTCTTGATCGGGTGTATAATTTCTTTGCGAATGAGCCAAATTGGTTCAGAATCTTCCAATTTATGTGTTTACATGGAGCATTTTTATTCTGATCAGCCCTTTATTCCGAATATTTGTGTCCATGTAAACATAGCTTCCATCTCCAGACTGGGCCATTGATGGCGGTTGTCTTCTTTGCCTTTGCGTTGGGTGTAAATCTGATGGGAGGGCTGTTGTAAATTTATTAATATACTTGTAAGGAGATCTGTGTCACTCCGTCACTGAACATTTATGGTTCCAAATATTGTATCCTCTGACTCCACAGGATCTCTGACAAAGATTCCTTACCACTTTGACTTTTTTAATCATAACCTGCAAAAACAATGAAATTGTATAAAGGTTTGGCATTTTTGTTAATTTGCAAATGATTTTAAACATGGGAAACGTAATACGTGTTAAATATAAGCATTACCTAATTACTTATTGCACTTTGATCAAAGACAGGATTTGCACACTACTGTTTGCCACTACACTCATTCATTTGTCGCACTGTGGTGATGAACACCATTCAAGCAGTATAATATTTACAAATAAGTAAGTAATGTGTCATTTAAACATTTCTTCAAATGAAAAGTACCCACTCCTGAAGTTTTGTCTTGGATACACTATTTTAAAACATTTCAACCAGTTGCTGATGTAACCAACCATTAGAAATAAAAGAAATAGATTTTGAAGGATGCTGAGATAGGCTCCAGCACCCACCCCCCCGCAACCCTAACCCTTCCAATCCACCAAATTTGAAACCCACGACCATGCCGTCTAACGACCAAGATTTTAGTCACAGTAAGGGCTGGAAGAAGGACATTAATGAGCTGGGCAGGGACGAGCTGCCGTGGGTCGGAAAGAGGGCTGAGCTCACTGCAAGAAACAGGTCTTAATAATTACACGTGAAAGGTTTGGTGAATCTTCAGAGAGTAATGTTAACCTAACTGTAGAGGGATTTATGATCCTTTCAATTTCAAAAGGTTGAATGTAATGAGGAGCAAGCTAACGTGAGTCCACTTGGAGAGGTAAGTCTTGAGAAGAGAGCCACACATTTTAACCAGGCTTGTGGGAAGGAGCAAAGGCATGAAGTTGTTGGTTACGAGCAGATCAGCATGGGTCTCCCTCCACACCTGACAGCAGCGATCTAGACTGACTTGAACAGATGGCTTAGCCACATCTTCTTGGCTAGGAAACAGAGGAAACAAAAATCCATTAGCTGCCATAAAGGGGGACATACCTGTGGCAGAGCTGGTCAAGGAGTTATGAGCATACTCGATCCATGGTAGGTGTAGTTCTGGAAGCAGGATATCGAGAACAAACACAGCAAATGGCTGCTTCCAACTCCTGACTGACTGGCTCAGTTTGGTCATTAGATTGTAGGTGGTAATCGGAGAAGAGACAAGCTTTAGCTCGCATAAAGATTTTCAAACTTGAATGGGAAACTGAGGACCTCAATCAGAGGCAATATAAAGGGGAATTCCATGCAGGTGGAAAACATTTAACACTAGTAGTCTCAAGAGCAGAATCCAACTTAGGCACAGGCACAAAATGAACAGACTTAGTGTGACCGCCAATTTCTATGTTTTAATAATTGTTTTATGATTTAGCTTGATTTAGCTTTTATGATTTTGCTTTGGAAAACGACGTAGAAGAAGAGTGTTACCGGGGAAAAATGTGTGTCGCTTCTCTTTTTTAATAAAGCATGAGAGACAACAGAGCAACACGGTAGTTTTACCATTACCGCATGACGACGTTGTCGTTGCTCGTTGTGAGCTGCCCTCTCAAGAAACGCGTAACACACTTTTTCAGAAGCGGTTAAAGAAAGAAGGTGAACAGAATTACAAAAAAAGAGAATAAAGATAACCGCTACACTTGAAAAGTGATCTTCAGTGATGAGAAGGGTTTTGTTACCTTGAGATGCTGTCAAACATTTCAAGAAATCCACAGCAATGTGGGACCAGGGGTGGTTAGGTACTTTAAGGGATGTAATAAGCCAGCAGGTGGTCAGTGAGATGCCTTATTTCGGGCACAGACAGAGCAGGCAGCCACAAACTCCTTGTTGTCTCTTTGAATTGTGGGCCACCAAAAACGTAGCTGGAGAAACTGAAGAGTACACTTAAACCCCTGGTGACAGGTTAATTTGGAAGAGTGCCCCCACTAGAGGACCTGGGAACAAACTGAGTTGGGAATGAAAATGCGGCCTGCTGGACCTCCTCCAGTATCTGGCTGACTGTGCTGAGCCTGGAGAACAATGTTGTCTATCTCCCAGTTAGAAGCTCAAATGATGCTGGAGGTGAGGAAGAATGTCTTTAGGCTGGTCAGGTTCAAAATCCTCAGTGAACTGATGTGAAAGGGAATCAGGTTTGATTTCTGAGATCTGGGTCTATAGGACAGAATGAAGTCAATTCTTCCCAGGAATATTGACCAGCGAGCTTGACGAGAGTTCAAGCATTTGGCCCCACGAATATAGGAGAGATTTGTGTGGTGATAGCCACTTTACAGAAGTCCTTAATGAAGCATCTGGAAAACTTAGCAAACCCAAGACAACGCTGGAGCTGTTTCCAACTGCTTCAATCTTTGAGGGGTCAGGCTTAACTGGTTTTGTGCAATGACGAAACCCAAAAAACTTATTGGATCTGTATGGAACTCATTTTTCTGCCTTCACGTACAGTTTGTTCTCGAGGAGACGTTGTAAAACGAGCCTGACTTGCTAGATGTGTTACTTATGGTCCTGAGAAAAAAATCTAAATGTCATCCAGGTACACAAAAACAAATTTGTTAAAAAAAAATCCCTGAGAACATCATTAAGTGCTTGGAAAACAGCTGGTGCATTAGTTAATCTTAAAGGCATTACTTGGAACTTGGTGGGCCAACAGTGTGTTTAAAGCTCTAAGTCAAAATACATTTATTTGTCAATTCTGCCATATGTTTGGCACATACAGCGGATTGAAGCTGTGTTTCTCTCAGATCCACAGTGCAGCAAGTAAACATTAGAAAAAAGAGGGCATACAAAAATAAGCTAACAAGGAACTAGGTGACGTAAATCTAAAATATGAATATAGAGTATAAGAGTATAAGTAAATATATGAATATATATACATAGGCACATAACCGGAAGTTGCAGGGCAGAACGGATTAAAGTGTCTGTAGTGCATAGGAAGTAGCTATTGTTCAGAGTCCAGAGTTTGAGTGTGCAGATGGCAGAAGAGGGAGGGGGGGCAGAGTAGAGAGTGAGTTGAGCTTCCTGACAGCCTGGTGGATGAAGCTGTCCTTGAGTCTGCTGGTCCTGGCCCGTAGACTCCACAGTCTCCTTCCTGATGGCAGCAGACTGAAGAAGGTCTGAGATGCGGAGAGCTTTGCGGGTGAGACGGGTGGTGTAAATGTTATCAAGGGAGGGGAGAGAGGCACCAACGATCTTTTCTCCTGCTCTCACCATGCGCTGGACGGTCTCTCGGCAGGACGTGGGGCAAGTGCTGTACCTCATTGTGTTCTTGGTCCAGGAGAGGTCCTCTGTGACGTGCACACCCAGGAACTTGGTGCTGCTCACACGCTCCACAGTAGCACCGTTGATGGTCAGAGGGGCATGTTGAGTGTGCGCTCTCCTGAAGTCCACCACAATCTCCTTCATCTTCTCCACGTTCAGAGACAGATTAGTTGTCACTGCACCACGTGGCCAGGCAGCTCACCTAACTCCTGAAGTTTGTCTCATCTCTGTTGCTGACGAGACCCACCACGGTCGCGTCATCTGCAAACTTAATGAAGAGGTTGGACCTGTGTCTGGATGTGCAGTCATGGGTCAGCAGAGTGGAAAGGATGGGGGCTCAGCACATATCCTTGGGGGGCCCTTGTGTTCAGAGTGATGGTTCTGCATATGTAACTGCCGACCCGTACTGCCTGCGGCCTCCCTGTTAGGAAGTCCAGCAGTCAGTTGCACAGTGAGGTGTTGAGCCCCTGTTGGTCCAGTTTGTGAGTAAGCTGTTGATGCTGGGATGATTGTGTTGAATGCTGAACTGAAGTCTATGAACAGCATTCTGACATAAGTGTCCTGTGAGTCCAGATGTGTGAGGGCTGAGTGGAGGGCAGTAGAGATGGCATCGTCAGTCTTGGATCTGTATACAAACTGAAAAGAGTCCAGGGAGGCGGGGAGGACAGACTTGATATGCTGCATGACTAGCCACTCGAAGCACTTCATAAGGATGGGAGTGAGTGCGATCTGACGGTAGTCAATGAAGCAGGAGGGTGACGACTTCTTTGCGACCGGAATGATGGTGTTGGCTTTGAGGCAGGTGGGGACGACAGCCTGGCTCAGAGAAATGTTGAAGATGTCTGTGAAGATATCCGTGAGCTCTTCTGCACAGTCTCTTAGCACACGACCAGGTATGTTGTCAGGTTGTCAGTGTCGACACCTGGTGACCAGGGAGAGGTGAGGTCTTCTGCACAGGGGTGCTGTTGTTTGCCTCGAACCTGGGCGAAGAAGTCATTCAGCAGAGAGGTGGAGCTGTCACCGGTCTGTGGTGTGGGCTTGTAGTCCGTCACGGTCCGTATCCCCCACAATAGACTCTATGTATCTCTCCTGTCACTGAAGCAAAGAACTATCCTCCTGGAGTACCTCTTGGCCACTCTGATGCCTCGGGACAGGTTGGCCTTAGCTGTCCTCGGGCCCACCTTGTCCCCAGTTCTGAAAGCAGTATTCTGAGCCTTCAGCAGCCGGTAGACCTCCCCTGTCAGCCTTGGCTTCTGATTGGCCCAAGAGTGATGGTCTTGGTGTCTGTGACATCATTAATTCACTTGGTGATGTAGGCAGTGACAGTCTCTGTGTACTCCTGGATGTCCGTAGTGTTGTTGTAGGTTGCCGCCTGCTTAAACATATTCCAGTCTGTGGTTCTGAAACAGTGTTGGAAAGACTCTGAAGATCCTGCTGGCCACATACGTACCTGTTTCCGAACTTGTTTGGTGACTTTAACCAGTGGTCTGTATGCCAGCGTTAGCATAACAGTGATGTGATCGGAATCATCAGGGTTGGGGGAGGGGTAGAGCCTTCTAGGCTCCTCTCTGGGTGGTGTAAACACAGTCTAATGTGTTATTCCCCCATGTAGGAAAGCCAATGTGTTGATATAGTTTGGGGAAACACACTCTTTGGTTCGGTGTCGGTGAAATCCCCAGCCAGAATCAGAAAAGGATCAGGTTGCGCTGTCTGCTGCTCACTGAGGCGCTGGTATAGTTCGCTCAGTGCCTCTCTCCTGTTGCTGTAGTTGGAGCTTGGAGGGATGTTAACAGCAGTGAGCAGTATGGCCGTAAATTCCCTCGGTAGGTGGAGTGGTCAGCACTTGATAACCACAAACTCTACCAGTGGTGAGCAGAGTTTGTAAACCACAACAGTATCACTGCACCAAGCATCATTGATGTAAACACAGAGCCTGCCGCCGCAGGTCTTGCCTCTCTCGGTGAGAGCTCTGTCCACTCGGTAGCATGGTAACCGGTCGAGCTGAATGGCACAGTCTGGGACACTGTTGTTGAGCCGTTTCCGCAAATACAAAAACACATCATTCTCTCACAGTTGAGTGCAGTAATCAGATGTAGTCTGATTACTGCGTACGTTGGCTAGTACGATGCTGGGGATAGCCGGTTTGTGCGGGTTAGCCGCTAGCCTAGCCCGGATACCTCTGCGCATACCCCTCTTCTGCTTCGTCTCACACCGCTTGTGGCGCTTCCACTGTGGCTGAGATGCGGGAGTGGGGGTCGGTGATGGTGTAGGCTTCCAGGGCAGACCGCAGTTCCGTAACGTGGCACGTGTGTGGAATTTAACCCTATATATGCGGTTCTGCAGACGTGGAGCAGAAACTCATGGCTTAATGTGCGCTGTTTTCCATACATCACCCTCACGTATGCAAACAAGGTGAATGCATTCCTGAGATCCAGTTGTGAGAAGACTCGCTGTACGTAAAGGCTCAAAGGATGGAACAATTAGAGGGAGAGGTTATTTGTTTTTAACTGTTATATAGTTGGGAAAATGGTAGTCAATACATGAACAAAGTGTCTTATCCTTTTTTCAACAAGAAAGGAATCTGGCCCGAGAGGACAGGAGGAGAGTCAGATCAGGCCAGCTGCTAGAGAGTCATTTAAATATTTTTGCATGGCCTCCCTCTCGGGGTGGGAGAGATTATATAGGCGTGAAGAGGGTAGTGGTATGATACTCAACATATACCATGGAGAGATCAGGAGGCTCAGGAGTTTCACAGGGCAGACCAGAAGAGTTGGTTAGGGCTGAAAGCAGACAATGAGAATGGCAATGCAGACTCCAGCTGATTATATTAGATTGAGACCAGTCATGTGGATTGTGTTTCTTTAACCAAGGTAAACACAGCACTACAGGAGAGGATGGAGAGGGTAACATAAAAGACTGTATTGTCTCATGATGGTTACCAGGGACAGAAAGAGTTAAAGGTGCTGTCTGATGAATTATTGTAGCTAAAAGCCTTCCACCCAAAGTAGTCACAGTTTTCAAAAACTCAAGTTCCGGTACCGGAATATTAGCGTATGTGTCAAGTTCAGAGTCAATGAAATTATCATCAGCACCTGAATCAATCAAGATCGAGAGAGGGGAAGGATTCAGTTTTCCAAACTAAGGTTGCAGTAAAGTTTACTCGTTGGGAAGCGCTCACAGTAGTAGACACCTGACTCATCTGTGCGCCCTCACTCACTGATGAGCCTTCTATTTTAGCCCAGTTTAGCAAGTATGAATGGTTTGTGTGTTTGTTAAGCAATTTTTTATTCACTGTTTTCATAAAAGCCTTATTTTTGTGCATTATTTTGTTAAAAAAAAAAAAATACACATTTACTATTGCTTTACATTTTAATCAAACCTTTAAATGAACAACTGAACACAGAACCACAGCAAACAAATCAAATAAAGGCCAAAGTCTCAACATTATGAAACTTTAGATAAAAGTCTTTAGTACAGTTTGGTGTTCAGAAATGCCAGATGCCTCAGCTTGTATGGGTTGATGTGATTTCTCCTCTCCGTGATTATTTGTCCTGTTTTTGAGAAGACTCTCTCTGAGGGTACCGAGGTTGCGACAATGCAGTCTTCCTACCATTACCTTAACCAGGTGGGGGTAAACTGAAGCCTTGGCCACCCTCCAGTTCAGTGGGTCCTCAACTATTTTGAGGAGGGGCTCCTTAAAATAGGACCTCACCTCCAGTACAGCAACAGCTGTGAGATTTCTCCTTGCAGTGTCTCCTGTTGCTCTTTCATAGAAGAGCCTCCGCACAGCTGACGCTTGTGGTTCCTGTGCATCCACCCTTGCTCCAATTTCTTCCTCCTGGCCCTCTGACAGAGGAGCTGACAGGCTGCTTGGGTTGCATCTTGCTGCTGCTGCAGTTATTCTTTGAAGTGCCTCATCCACAGCTCTGTTATCGCTAAATGCAAACTTTTTAAACCGAGGGTCCAGTACAGTGGTTTTTGGAAAGCACAACTTGTACTCCATACTCAGAAATTTTCTGTCCTTGGATGAACAAAGAGCATTGGCCAGCTCGTTTACTTTATCCACTGTTACACTCCATTGGTGGTGGGCTGTTACCCGCTGCAGAGCCTTGCAAATGGAAGCACGTTGGAGGCTGTGACACAGCTAAAAAAGAGAAAATGGCAAATGTGAAAATTAGGCGTTGTTATGTGATAGTTGTTTGTTATGTGCTCTTTTTACGATTAATAATTTGTCTGTTATAAATAGTATTTAACTATTTACTGCAATCTTTAATTGTATAGTAGTAAAGTAAAAACTAAATTGTTCAAGGTACTGCTTTCAGCGCTTATTTCCACAGTCATCTCCTCAAAGTGCTCCAGAAGGGTGCAGACCTCTTTTACTGTCTTCCATTCTTCTTGACTGGCTATCAACAGGAGCGTTGATGACAGCCAGGGTGGCGATGATGCCATATTTTGACTCGAGGATGTGTTTCAACATATAAAATGTTGAGTTCCAACTTGTAGCACACTCCTGTTTGGGCCTTAGCTCTGGCATCCCCATCTGGTGAGTTTTGTTCAGCAACTGTGCAGCAGAAATGCCAGAGAGCTGAAAACATGAATACGGTAGCATTTAGTCAGATCAGAATTGTTTTTTGTTTCAAAGTGTTAGAATTGGCTATGTATATAACATGCTTTTCAGTGTATGAACCTAATGTGTTTTACCCTGTAATTCTCCATTGAGCCATAGTTCCTGTCTTGCACTGAATCTAGGGTAAAGCTTATATTTATAGAGCAGCTTGACCATTTGGAATCAGCTCTGCATAACAGAAAAACAAGTGCTAAACGTAACTTCTCTATCTTGTCAGCGAGACACGTCCAGTCAACACTCACACATGTTGTATAATACATTCCCAGGACAAGGCGTGGACAATGGTTGGCCTGTTCATGTCTGGGTAACTGGCCAATTATACTCGGTTACGTGAAAGTCCAACTTCTGTATAGGGCAGGGCTCAGCCCAAGAAGATAGATGTACAATGTTTCTAACAATCGAGGCTCACTCTGACTGAGATCCTGCGAGAGCTCCGTCACTCCGAACCCAGCACTGCCATACTTTATATGTGACCAGAAAATAAAGATTATATCTGAAAACTTAAGAATACTCCGGTTTGTTCTTGGGCTTCCAACAGAAGAATCGGGTTAACAAATTTGAAACTTTTCTTGATGCTTCAAGCCTTTCTACATTAAGTAATTTCAAGACTGCCAGTCAATCATTGTAGGATGAGACCTATAGAAATTGCATTGCAATTGCAAGAGGGAACACAAGATCAAACATGCACTGAAAGGTTACTGTGTGCCTGTGTGAAGAGTTGGTGTTTTCAAGTCTCTATTTGTGTTGTAACTGTGTATGAGACTGATAAGTATCAAAACTGAATTAATCTGTATGAATTCAGATGAAATCTTGTGTTTATGCAGAGAAAAAGATTAAATAAAAGGGTTTGAACCCGTGTTAACTTAGTATTTCACTCTCAAATCACATGCAACCTAAATAAAACCAAGAAAAGGAAGCTATTATGTTTTGTACTATTAATGTAAATCTTCAGCTAAAGTAATTGGATTTATTGAATAAATGTTAAAGAATAAGGTATAATATTTGACACTGAAATGTGGTGTGGAATGAAATATAAACTATAAAACAGAGGAAATAACAAAGAGAGTAGATGTATATTAAAGGCAGGTTTCTAATATTACACCATTAGTTATTAGCTGTTGTAGTCGCTTACAATGTCTGTCTTCTGTTTTGTGCTGGACAGAAGCAATTGGAAGATTAAGTTTCGGGTCCATAAAATTGTGATGAGTTTTTCAATTACTTAGACATTTTATGGACTCATGGGTGATTAATCGTTTAATAGTGACAACAGCATGCAGAATGATCTATTAGGAAAACAATGTGTTGCAGTCCAGTGTACTGGATGTAAGAAGAGGGGAACTGAGTTGAATTCATCACTATGAACAACCCTGTCCAAACTTAACATCTTTTATAAGAAAATAGTTACTGTTTTTGATGCTATATCAACCAAAAATGCAGTACAAATGACACAGAATTCTTTTTAAATAAAAATTTTATAGGAATTAATTTTCAGAATTAAGTGAACATGCAGCAGTACATCCTGAATGATGCATCCATCAAAATCTGTTATATTTGTTTGAAGCCCAGCTGCTGTACTTATACTAAAAGTGGTGGAAACACACAAAAACTCTCACATACATACACATTTTCTGAGGAAAATGGGTCATGAAATGCCCTAAGAACACTGTTGTCTGGTACATCGTGGAAAAAATAACTCATAATTATGGTGATTTTATAGGTCAAAAAGAGCTCAAATGCAGAACAACACACTGGCAGATAGACGAAACAGCAAAATAGTTTTAAAAGCTGGTTCCTGGCAAACAAAACAGGTGGTTAACAAAAGCCAAGGAAGCAGCCAGAGGCAAATTCCGAGAAAAAAAATCAAAAATGCAAAAAGCCTATGTTGTTTTGTACTTGATTAAATGTTCACTCAAACTTTATTTGGATCAATTATGTTTTAAAGTTCTTTTGAAATCACTTTTCACCTCATATTATACGAATAAATGTAAATGTATGTCATGAACACTGTGATGTTAACTACAAATGTAAGAGTCTACCATCCAAGGCCAAAGCCATATATCACCAGCATCCAGAAGGACTGCCACTCCTCTTAGATGAATGGTATCTGTGACGGTATGGGAATGTATTATTGCCCATGGCATCATGAGTAACTTGTGCATCTATGAGGGTATTTACCTAAGAGGTGCATACAGGTTTTGTTGTAACATATGCTTCTATCCAGACAGTCTTTTTCAGGGACATCCCCCTTCTTATTTCAGCAAGACAATGCCACATTCTGCATGAATTGCAAATGCGTGGCTTCACTTTAAAAGAGTGCCTAGGCTGGCCTGCGTGCAGTCCAGACCGTCCATTGAAAATGTACGGCACATTATGAAGTCCAAAATACGACGGAAACCCAGGATGGTTGAGCAATTTAAGAGGTACATCCAGCAAGAACTGAAAAGAATTCCACTTTCAGTTCTTCAACAACTAGTGTCTTCAGTTCCCAGACACTTACAAAGTGTTGTTAAAAGAAAAGGTGTTGTAAGTTTTCAAAGAATTTGCAATTCACTGTAATCTGTTTTTATTAACAGTTAACACAAGGTCTCAATTTTTTTTGGGGGGGTGGGGGGAATTAGGGTTTGTACTAAAATACAAACCATGAACTAAATGAGCTCACATTCTACAATCCATCAGTGATACTCTAAGAACTAATTCTGACAGTCTGGGGCTTCTACATAGCAAAAGGAACCAATCTTGGTGACTAATGGAGGTGGAGCTTAACATTATAGAAACAAACCGACCACTCTGATGCATAAACGTCTATAAGTTGCTCTCTGTCTTCTTCCTGGGAATTTGTTTCTTGTTCAGACATGTATGGCTGAATTACTCCAATGTAAAAACTTGCCACTGCAGTGTATCGTAGACTTGTTTAAAAGTTGGAAAATGAAAGCTGGTAAGCTCCAGCTCACTCCAACTGCAGGTGAGCACATTCATTGATCCTTACAACCTAAATGAGGCAAAAGTGTAGAATTATGTCCAATAGATTTTAAGTCTACAAAGGGGTTTTTCATGGAAAAAAATCTGAATATGTAATTTTACTTAGGAGAAATGAGTTTCTGATGGTTGAAGGAGGACTTTGAAATAATGAAGGAGATCTCAGTTCCTTAAAACACCTCCTGTCTTGACGCCTTGGTAATTGTGTCTTGTCTTCATCTACTCTGTTCACATGTCAGGTAGAAGAGACTACAATGTGAGGCGAGGAAAGGAATGGAGGTGTAGAAGATATGAGGAAATCGATTAAATACAGATTAAGTTAATTGACCAATCAAACATATTGCCAGTAGAAGAAAGAAGTCTTGTTTTTTTGTTTTTTTTATCCTTTCAAGAGTTTTGCATAACACACAAATCCAAAACATAAACGTAATAGATCAAACGTTTATGGATATTGGACATGGTTTGGAGTATAAATGTCTCCATAGCCACACTGTGCCTCTTGGTGGCGCTGTAGGTCAACCCTGCGCTGGAAACCATGCTGGCAGTGGGCGCAGCTGAAAGGCCGGAAGCTGCTGTGCTTTCGGCTATGGGTGATGAGGTTGGAACTTTGGCTGAATCCTTTGCCGCACACCTTGCACACGTGTGGTTTTTCACCTGAGAGAGAATGCATTGCAAGATACAGTGTTTCAGGGATGGAGTCTGAACATTCAATTGTAGAGTAAATAAAGGTGTGTTTCTTCATGTCTGACTTCTGATGGAACCTCTTGCCGCAGTACTGGCAGGGGTAAGGCCGTGTGTCCGAGTGGATTAAGAGGTGTGTGGACAGCGTGGACGAGCGCTTGAACATCTTTCCACACACTTTACAGCCAAAGCTACGCTCCTTGACACATATACAATACATACTGTAAGAATACATGTCCAAACACAATATAAAGGGAGAACTCTGGTGTTTCATCCCTTACCCCTGTTTTCTGAAGCATAACACTCTAAAATTTCTCAAATACTTTTTCTTTTTACAAAATTACTTCAGTATGAAGTCAAGGCTCGTCAAGGCTATACAGCGCAACAGCGCTGGGCAAGTAAAAAAAAAATTGGAAACAAATTGTTTTTGTTAACCACTAACGACTCTCTAAATGTTATTGCAAATGTCTGGTAGCATTGAGTAGATACCTACAGTGAAACACCCATGTGTTTATGACTCAATAACTGCAAAGACAGTGTATAGGTGTTTCTGCTTCCTTTTGTTGATGGAGCTCCCCAGACACGGTCAGTCATTTGTTGAAGGGGTACGAAAGACAAACAAATTCATGTAGTGGATGATCCATCCAGTTTTCAAGGGAACTCCATCAGTGCCAGGAAAAATAAACCTTTGTCACTTGCAATAGCATGCTTAGCATAATTAGCTGCCAATATTTTTTGTTTGTATATATTTTGACAATTTGACATTTTGACTTGCCCTAAGCTGTTACATTGTATAGCTGAGCTAAACCATTCTAATGACCGAACCTCCTTCTGGAGAAATTTGAAAAAAAAAAAAAAAAGGAAGTAATTTTGTGAAATTTTACAGCCTAAAAATTTGGGGAATAGAGCTTATAGGTTGAAAAAATACCAGAGTATTGCTCTTAATGTGTACTCTACCTTAGTTTTATCAAAGCTGCCAATTGTTCTGAAGCCAAAGGGCATGTGTGGCATGTCTGTGGTTGTGGGTGATCTTATCAGTGGGACCGAGAAGGTGCTGTGAATGGAAGCCTGCAGGAATCCTTCTGATATTATCAATTCTGAAAGAGACTGAGGGAGACAGCAAACGATGATGAGACTGATTCCACTGTCATGTCTGTGCGTTGAACATAAAGCTAAAACCAGCAGTGAGTTAGCTTAGCTTAGCATGAAGATAGAAGGAAATGGGATAATTCTAGCACAAAATCTGGCATTAATGACTTTCTGCAGTTCCATCTGCTTAGGGTGTCTGACACATAACTACTAATATTTGTTTGAATAAACATAATACATAAGATGTAATATGACGTAAGTTAGTTGATTGGATTTAGGTACCATTTCGAGAGACTGGCCATCTGTTTCCAGATTTAATGCTATGATGAGTTTAGCTAAGCTAATCATTGCTGGTTTTAGCATCATATTTACAGTACAACACTGTATTGTTCCCCTGTAGACATCTGCAAAAGTGTATAATAATGTAAATTAAAATTAGTTATTACAAATGATTGTTACCTGTGCCAATGAGGTTATGTTCTTCTGTTTGTTGTTCTTTTTTAGTGTTTGTTTGTTTACAGGATTATTCAAAAACATTCAACAGATTTACATTAGAAATTTGTCAGGGATGGGTCTTGACACAACTTAAAGACATTGTGTTGTCCTGAAGCAGTCCTGAAGCCTCTCACTTGCTTCCTTAGACCAGACTTTCATCTACTTTTCCTGTGATGGTTGTTTATTCACCAGAGGTGTGTAGACTGGAAGAAAATGGATGAGGTTATGGTCTGAGCGACCAAGTGGCGGGAGGGAGGATGAAATGTACGTTATGGTACTGGACAATTCCCTAGTGTTTTCCCTGTGTTTTCCCCTTCCCTGTGTTTCCAGTGCTCCACTGTCTGTCTCTCTCTCTGTTTGTTTAGTTTGTGTGGGTGTGTGTGTTGGCCTAGGCATAGCTCCCCTGGCTCCCGGCTCTACACTCCTGTCTGCAATCAGCTCATCACCTTTCCCAGTCTGTTCACCTGCCTCTCATCAATTCATCAGCCTGCAGTATATCTACCCCAGCTCTTCACCCACTCATCGTCAGATCGTTGAATCCAGTTCAGTGGTAGCTTACGCTTCAGGCCTCCCATTTGTCTCGAGATCTTTCCTAGTTGGTTGTGTTATTAACTGTCGTTTCTCTCTCCAGTACTCCTGGACAACTACTTGCCTGCCTGCCTGCTTGCCAGCTCTCCAACCCACTACCGCCTGCTTCCTCCTGCCAGCCCTCGCCCTTCTCCCTCACTCATCTCAGCCCTCCAGTCCTCTGCCTTAGCCTGCTTCATCCCCGTGTCATCCACATCCATTCCCCACTTTCCAAGCAATAAAACCTGCTTCATTCATATCCTTGTTGGTCTGTGTCTGTGTTTGGGTCCAAATCGCTACTCACAAAACTGTATGAATTTTTTTGTGTTTGCATACAGCAGGTCCATTGTTTTATTGTCCCTGGTGAGACATTTAACATACTGGGTGAAGGTGGGCAGAGTAGAGGACATGGAGGCATGATTAAAATCACCAGAGGTGAGGAGGAACGAGTGTGGGTGCTGTGTCTGAAGCTGAGAGTGCAGCTGATTACAGCTGAATGCATGCTGAGAGTGTCGTGGTCCAGAGCCCGAATGACATTTCACTGCATTAGATCCATGTGATGTGGATCAGTGAGTTGATGTCTCGTTCACTCTTTGCATACAGTTTGATGTCATCCATGTAGAAGAGGTGGCTCATGGAATGCAGAAGAGCAGGGGGGATAGGGCATCTCCTTGGTATAGTGTGCAACTGATTCTAGCTTGGGCAATTGGTCTGGACTTGGCTTCTGGGGTTGTCTTCCACAGCCCCATTAAGTTGAACGGCTGGCAGCTTATATGAACCTGCTGCTAAAAGATGGGATCCACCCAAAGGGGGTTACCCAAGGTTGGACAGTCCTGATCATGAAGGACCCCCAAAAGGGAACAATTCCATCCAACTACTGGCCAATAACCTGCTTCTGCACAACATGGAAGCTCCTGTCAGGTATCATTTCGGCCAAGATGAGTAGGAGCGTGACTCAATACATGAGCAAGGCATAGAAAGGGGTTAGTAGTGACACTACAGGAGCCAAAAAACCGCTACTGGTTGACAGAGCAGTAGCTAGAGACTGCAAGACCAGGAATACCAACCTGTGCACTGCTTCGACTGACTACAAGAAAGCCTATGACTCAATGTCACACACATGGATACTGGAGTGTCTTGGACCTGTACAAGATCAACAGGACACTTAAGAACCTTCATCGAGAACAAGTTGGGACTGTGTAATACAACTTTACAAACTAATTCAAAGCCAATTGCCCAAGATACTATCAAGTGCAGCATATAATTCTGTATTTTCAGGCTGCCCCAGTAAGATCCTACAGATTCCCAAAGCTAGTAACGGTCAAGCAACATCAAATCTTAAAGAGCTTATAGTACCCTATCACCCAATCAGAACCTTGGGTGATAGGGTAACACTGAAAGGATGCAGGGTTACAGGTGGTCCCCAGAATCTCCAAAACTAGAATGGGAGGCAGATTATTCAGATATCATGGTCCTCTCCTGTGGAACCATCTTCCAGTCTCGGTGGGATTCACACTATCTGCTTTGGCTTAAAGCTTTGCTTTTAAATAAAGCTTATAGTTAGGACTGGCCTATCAAGCCCCTTTTGCAGCTTTGTGGCTAAGGGTTGCCAGGGGGATGTTCCATGATACACTGCGCTCCTCTCCTATTCCCCCTCTACCCCAGTCTTTACACTTCCATATGCCCATACTAACTTCACTTCTTCTCCAGAGTCTTTGAGTTATGTTGTCTTGCAGGTTTTCTAGGTCGCAGTTGGAGCTGCCATTGTGGTTCTGCCTGATGCCCACTGCCCACTGCCCACTTGAGAACAGAAGATCTTGTGACTTGGATCCTAGACTGGATTGCCCAGCACAAACCTGGATCCATGGATTACAATAACCTCTTGACCAAAAGACATACATTCTAACTAATCTTTTATTGTCATGTTGTTGTGTTCTGTACAAGTGACATCTATTGCACGTCTGTCCATCCTAGGAAGAGGGATCCCTCCTCTGTGGTTTTACCCAGGGTTTCTTATTTTTCCCTGTTTAGGGTTTTTTAAGTTTTTCGTCACCTGGTTCAAGTGTCTAAGGGCAGAGAGTGTCGCATCTGTATCCACATCTGATCCACGTCACCAGAATCTACAGCAATGACAGTGGAATGTCATTCGTGATAGATAAGCGTAGCCCGATGATATGAAAGAGAGGCAAGATGATCATAACTGAAGGGCATGATATTCCAGAAGGCAACATAGTTCAGGATAACTACAAATACGTTGGGAATCCACAGCAAATGGAAATTATGAAGATGCCACAAGGAAGTCAGCCACAGCCAAATACCTACAAAGAGTAAGGCAGGTCCTGAGAAGTCAGCTGAATGGTTAGAACAAGGTCCGAACCATGAACACATATGCCCTGGTGGTGATCAAATACCCCACCCGTATAATAACCTGGCCAAAGGAGGAGATACAGGCCATGCATATATGGACAAGGATACACCTCACTGTGCATGGAGGGTTTCACGCCAAAGCCAGCAGCCTGAGGCTGTCACTAAACAGACAGAGGGAGGCCAAGGACTATTGAGCATCAGAGCCACTATCTAAGATGAAAGAGCAAAGGAATACAGGAATTCCGGAAGATGGCCCTGAATTGTGATCTTAGTGAATGCCTCAAGCAGCAGAAACCCAGTGAGGAGGAGGGAGAGGAAAAGGGAGGGAGTATTCTAATTATTTTCGCTCAGTTTTTATACAATGGGAGACAGTGAGGACGTGTTGTCCATTTTTGTTTATGTTAATGTAACAGAACTCACTTTCTTAACACTGAATATGTCCAAACAAGATCAGATAGCAATTCCATACGAATACTAAACGTATCTAAACCTCTGTCTTAGCAATAACATTAGCATAACGCATTTTCACTCTTTAAAAATTTACAAACGGTTCATAATTTGTCTACAGGGGATTGTTGACACATTTATTCATAGTATATTAAGTTTGATTTTCTAATAAAATTATTAGATGCAGTAATAAATTAACTAGGCAGAATCAACCAGACTTTTTAACGGGCACTTCAGTCACATGGACTATTTTTTCTGTTACTAGCAGAGTGAATGAGAGGGACACACTGAAAAAGATCATGTGTTAAATTTACTTACAAAAAGCTCAGTAACACTTCCCACACAGAAGAAAAAAAATCATTACATAGGAGGTTCTAGGATATGTATATACTAAGACAAGTAAAATATACTTGCAGTTAAGAATTGTTCTTATTAAATGTAATCAAGTAACTTTTACTGCCAATTTTCTGGGCTTGTCAGTAAATTTTATTTATCAATCCATATTAATTATTACTTAACTTCACTACTTAACATCACACTACTTAACTACCAACTGAATGTGCACACCCTTAAATAATATTGCAGCGATCCAGTACATCTTATTTGATTTTAACATGTTGTGTGGCCACTGCATTTTATGATTCAAAATTATTTGGTCATTTGGATACAATTTACATGTCAAAATATATATATAAACCTTGCGTATAAACAGCAAGTAACACATTTAAAAAAAGATGAAATTTTAAAGTACAGGCACTGTAACCTTTATTTCTTGTAAAAAATGTATCCATGTAATAAAAATGATATTAAAACGACTCAATGGAGTGAGAATGGGAGAATGCTTTTGTCAGGGTAGACAAGAGATGCTCAGCGACGGGATAGAAAAATGAAATCATCATCAATCTATTTTTTTTTTCTTTTAATACAACTGCATAAGTATCATATAAACAATAGTTCTAAGTTCAAGTGTTAGGATACGGGATCTTTAATAGAATAAAAATAGAGTGTGTGCTATGGGCAGTATTTTGGCTCTTAAAGCTTTGACAGGCTGATATAAAGTACACATCAGTTATTTTTTTAAGATGTTAGTAAAATCCCTCTCTTGTTATTATTTTTATTTTAGCATATTTTTCCCAAAATAATAACAGACAGAGCTAATCAAAGCATGTGTCAGTTGTCACCATTTAGAGCACTCATACCTTTTCACAGAATAGACAATCACTGACAGGGGATTTGAGGTCAGTGTGTAACGTGTGGTTTAGTAACAAGAAGACCAGTCTCTCCAGCTCTCTCTCTCTTTCTGATGGCTGGTGTTTGTCCACCAACCAAGCTGAGGCCAGCACTGGAGCGTCTCTGCTATCTTTTGGCAAAATATTAAAGGACAATTAAGATTATGATGATGCTTTTTGTCTTTGACTTGCATTTTTAGTCTTGTACAAAAAGGAATCTAGAATATTGAGCTTCACTTCCTTTAACAAACTTAATCTGCCCATTTCATTTGGCATTCAAATAGCATATACTGTATTGTCAGTGTACTCTTTGCCTCATAGTTACAAACATTACGATTTTTTACTGTTAGACAAAGTATTAGGTACCTGAAGGACAAGGAACATCTCTAGGGGCATTATGAGGTTGGATTGCCCTTCCAATCCATGTTGAGCGGTCTTCAACCAGGAGGTCTTTGACCCCTACTGTAGGGGACAAAGTCTGCACGGATTCTTCAAGATTCCTCCTGTCTTGTGCTACCAATTGCTGCACAGGTTGGTAGCTGTCTTTGTCAGTGTGTTGTCTGAAGGAGACCTTGGACATACCGAGTATATGTGTCCTTTTGCTCTTGACGAGGAACGACCGTGGCATGGTGGAATGCGGACTGGGAGACAAGGTAAGAAAAAAATTCTGCAGGTTAAACCTGCAGGAGTCTAAGAAATCAGCTCTTTGGTGTTGCCTTTAGGGTGGTTCATGTTCAGATGTCATGCACCTGCTGGTACATGTTCAGTTACAATGACAAAACTTGAGGTTTCCTCAACAAATACAGCATGCCACCTGCACAAATGTTCCAGGCCTTTCACTGAGGATAAGATTGCATTTGTGTTGTGTTGTGACACCTTCTAAACTGATTTTAGATTTTAAACATTTAGACATTTAGTACAGACAGCAGAATGATATGAAATTTATAAATATTATTTCCACATGACAATATTTGTCAATTCAATTAATTGTATTTTTAAAAAAAAGTACTAAATGTATTATTTATTTAACATTTATGAGGAAAAAAAGAGGAAAACTGATAGAATGATTCAACAGAACTACGCTGCAGTCAAAGAACTATTTCTCTTCGAATGAATCTTGCAAATGTTCTGCCTCTACCTCTGTAATAGCAATAGTTTTTTTAGTAACCTCCTGCTAATGAAATTTTGTGAGATAATATTCATCACAAGCTGAAATTGTTGTGAATAAATTGATTTTGCCAAATTGTAGGTACAGAAAGAAGTGCTGAAAATGTGTTGAATATAAGTAACCATCCTATACATCAATTTGACATTGACATTCCAGCTGAATTTCTGCTCTTACCTTTGTTTCTTGCATCTGAATTTTGAAAGCGTTTCTTGTGTCTTTGCTGCTGGCAGCGTCCTCTTTTCTCTTTCTCACACCCATCAACTGATGACATGACTCAAAGAGATTTGATTTGATTTTTAAAAGCTGCTGAGGATTGTGGGATTGGATATATGGAAAAGCCACAACTAACAACTTTAACTAACATCTTCATAATTTCACACAGTTTTTTTATGTGTTACCTAATTGCCTAATTTTGACAAAGGATATATTTACATGCAAAATCATCTTTGCTCTCCAGAGGTTTGGTCGACTGTACACCAAAGCCACATTTTATTTACTTTTACTTTGCCTGTATTTACCACTGTATGACTATTTATGTGGGTGATACTGAGCATATTTGGAAAGTTTGAATATCTGATCAATCTCATGTGAACATGTGGAACTTTACTTCTGAAAAGCCACTCACACTTTGCTTTAAGGTATCAAATTTTAGTTAACTAGAAGAGATGATAGATCTACAATTTAATTAAATGGTAAAATATTATATAAAAAAGGTATTTAAAACATTTAACTTAATGATAAACTAACTTTATATAATCTAAATGTATTCATAAGTGGTGAAATGTTTACTATTATTATTATTATTGTAATTTGTAAGTCATGAAAATGAATAATGTATAAATAATGAATCAACAATGAAGATTTTGAATGATATATACTAAAAATGTTTAAGAAGTTGTAATTACAAACATTTACTGCACATTAACTTGCTAATATGTACTGTTTTTGGAAAAATTAAAGGTATAGAGTAAAAGACACTATGATCATTTCAGAATAATGTGCAAATACATTCACTGAATAACAACTAAATTCACTGAATGTGTACACCCAAAACCAGGGACATAGAATTTTGTGTGGGGCCCTCAATAGTTGAGGGTCCATACACTTAATACCCCTTAATACATACTTAATACAACAAATGTACTCATGGAAAAAAAAAAAAAAAAAAATGCTGAGTCATTTTGCTGCTTGTGGGAATATGTGTCAATATATATTGCAAAGTTCTCTCCTCCCTCTTGCAAACAAGATGTGAAACATCCACCCACTGACCACATTTACAAAACATTTACATAACAATTAAAAAATTATATTATCTTATGGACTTGGAATTTCTAAAACATGCAGGCTTACACAACCTTCAAACATGAGGCCAAGAGATAGGCAGAACAGACATAAATAAAAGATAATGGCCAGAAAGTGGGATCTCTGCAGAGTCCCACTAATCAGTCAATGGGCCACGAATAATGATCTATTTCAATAACTAGGGTACAGACTACTAAGTGTGCTTTTAAATTTTTCCTATTCAGTACCTTATCGTTTACAAATGTGGGATTTATTTTAAAAGTTTATCACCTGGTCATCAAGATCATTTTTTAACTATATTCTAAATGTTTATGATGAAAATAATACATGTCTAAATGGCCAAATTTGTAATCGGACAACAGACAAATTATACACCTTTTCTCTTATAAAGGAAAATGGAAAATAGAAAATAGAAACATTGGAGAAAGAAATTAAGTTTGCTTCAGTTAAACTCACACACTGGAAATAAAACATAGTATAGCTCTTTAGTACGTAAGTTGCATTATTTAATCATAGCAGTATATGCAATAACACTGCTCACTTATTAAACAACCTGAGTTTAACTGATCTGAGTATCTGTATAAATAACAACAACAGGGAAAACAATGTTAGATATTATACAAATGATTCATTTCTTTTCCAAAGATATTTTGGAAGAACTTACAACTGAAGAACAAAAAAGGTCACTACTATTTTTTTTTTTTATCCTGACCAATATAGCTACAATTTCTATAATTTCCTTACAAGAAAAAGAACTTGCAAAAATCACTAAGAGAATTGTTTTTTTATCCATGTAAAATTTATTTTGCAAATTGTATTTCTGTTGTGAAGGAATCTGTCCTCAGATTGAAATCAAATCATCAAGGGTCGCATATGAAGTCAAACCCTAGTAGTTCTCAGTATGGTTATATTTCTGCAAGCATGTCATTCAGAGTAAGAGGCATAAAATGGAGTTCACCTTAAAGTGCATGCAAAGAGAGGTTAGTCAGAACACTATGGTTGATGTGGTGGGGGGCTTGCAACCTTCTCCCAGGGGCTGTCAGTGAGAGCAGACGAGAGACGAACAGGGTGCTGAGACGGGCTGGTGGCTTCAGTGGGTTTCTGCCTCTTTTTTTCTTATTGAGGGGTTCAGGGGTTTCTTGTTCCTGTAAGGGTGGCAAAAACTGCCTTTCGAGGAACTAGAAAACTCTGGGAGGAAGGGGGGAACAAGGGTGCCAGAAACTCAAAAAATCTTTTGTTTCTGTTGCTTACTTACCATTTGATGAGTAACTAAGTTGTAGATATGTGTGTGGCATATGGATGATAGGAGTTTTCTGATGTTTAAAATGTATGCAATGCATACAATAATGCTACTTATAATAACCTATTAACTATTTCCTGTTTGTTTTGATCATAATATTCAAGAAACATAAACATCTTCGCAAGTGAAAAGTAAACCTGTCAACAGACATTGAAACTTCCATCAAAAGCGTTTTATTTTCACAGCTGTAAAACTTTGAACATACTTTCTTTAAAATATGAACAATTTGTGGAAAAAACTGCAAACTGGAGTGTGCCCTACACAAATCTTACTAATTTAATTCAGACTATGTAATTTTTGGAAAAGAACAACTAAACAAAAGAAACCCCAAAAGTTTTTCCAGTTTAATTCGCAAGAAATAAATTTCAGCCTTACCCAGGTCAGTATGTTCAGGGGTTTTGCTGCTACCTAATCTGGTATGATCAGTTGACTACATACTGTAATTGCGAAGAAAGACAGTTAATTTTATTGTATTGTTTTGTCACCACGTTTTGCCAACTCATCAAAAAAGCAGCCCACATTTTCCACATATTATGAGATATGCTGACTTGTCACTGTTTGGTTAGGTTTAGGCACACAAACTGCTTGGTTAGAATTAGGAAATGAGCAAAAAAGTATGTTAGCTATGTAAGTTTAGTTCATTATTTAGACTATCTCACCTCACAACTAATGTAAATAATGTAACTATGTTAAAAGCAATTCAAGTTTTGACCATGTCTAATGAGAGAAAATTGTGCATTAAGAATAAACTGTGATAAATACTTTATTGGTATGGCACAGGGTGCTGTGCTTTATTGTGCTGTTTATTTTTGTCCGTTAGCTTAATATTTCTCACTACAGATCTCAAAATCTTATTAGAGTATAATCCTGTGGCAGGTCTTAGAGATAGAGAGATAGAGATAGAGATGACTTTATTCATCCCCATAGGGAAATTAATTCGTCGCAGCAGCAAGAATGTTCAGGTACAGGACCAGTGGACATATAACAC
The DNA here is from genome assembly GCA_001698575.1 of Mola mola. Taxonomy (NCBI): domain Eukaryota; kingdom Metazoa; phylum Chordata; class Actinopteri; order Tetraodontiformes; family Molidae; genus Mola; species Mola mola. The sequence continues at coordinate 1,729,308 of KV751337.1, forward strand.
TCTAAGGTATAAAAGTATAAAATAAAAATACAAGTATAAAAATATACACAGTATATGCACAGTAGGTCTTGGAAAAAAATCTCTCCTGATTTGTTTTTCTGAAAAATACATTTTGTCTCTGACGTTTACTTTGTTCAGTCTTTACACACGTTTCAGTTCTCTCACAAGAATGACACAGGGCCTGCTACTAAAGGGGCAGGGCAATGGCAAAACCCAGGACAAATGATAAGAAAAGAATACTGAAAAACATTCACTGAATGTGTCAATAAAATGAATTCAGGAACCAAGACACCACACTGAGGAGTAGATAACATACAGTATATACGCACATGAAAGGACAATATCAGAATTTGATCTCTTTAGTCAAATTTTACATTTTGGAAAATCTATAACAGCTGCATTATTAAACAGGCCAATGCTCTCTCAAGTAACTGGAAGTTATTTTGACCCTCGACTGGCAGACGCTCCTAGTGCACTTCCTCTGACCCTTCAGACTATCCTGACCACCTCCTAACCAACTCCGCCAAATGGTCACTTTTTGTAGTGCTAAACTCCAGAAATAACACTAAAAGGGAAAATACAGTATCATATGTAGCAATCCACTGACTGCCATATTTGAGTGAGAGCAGGATGATATAGCATTTATCCATATCTCTAGGATATTATTTCAGAAAACATCAGGGATATTACAGAATCATTAGCACCACTGCTGCCACAGAGCCTTCTTGTAAGCAAGATAGTGCAAAAAGAATTGGAGACTGAAACTTTTTGCGCACTACTAAATATGATTTGATTTTCAACATTGTCTGACATCAGGATTGGCCACCAGGTGGTGTTTTTGATAAAAACAAAAAATTTATGTTTTCAGCCGTAACTCCATCACTATCACTGGTGAAATCTATACCAAACAAAATCCAAATCAATCTAGAGATCTTATACTTTCATGGTAATATTCCTGATTTGTCTTTCGCTGTGCTGACATCTTTGCCACAACCACTGTTTTTTTGTGTCAGGGATTTTCAGGGATATACCCTTGTGGTCAAGTGCCAACCAAGTTGACTAGTTATTACTTGTGGTTATCATGGCCACTATGTATGATTTTGCTTTAAGATAAGACTAAAAATTCTGATTTGTGCTACTCAGCAGTTGGATCTCCTGTTGAGCTATCCAAAAATGAAGTAACATGAAGTGAAATACCTAATTACTGAAGGACTTGTTTAAGTTGAGCAGCAAAGTAAAGTAAAATGTAATTTAAAACAAATATGTCACTCAGAGACTACATTTAAAAAGGCTTTGCAAGGTTTTTGTCCATTTTCATCTCACACATAACAGTTCTGCATAAGGACAGAATGACCTGTTTGTGTCCCTACTCATGTACTTTTTCTATTTGCCACATGTGACAATAATGCCACAGTTTCCTTGTCGCCTTCAATTACATAATTACATCAAATAAGTTGAACTGTTGTCAGAGACAGAGAGAAAATTCACATTATCTTGCAGTCTCTGGGTCTGGCCTGCAGTTACAGCTCTTTGGTGTTTATCTGTGCTGCTGTGGCTGGTGGCTTACTGCGGTTTCCATTAGGGGATAAGATGAAGCGCTGTGCCACTTTCTCACGGTCAACAACTTCTCTTTCTGTCACCAGTTTGCCCCCACCCACCCATTTTACATTCATTTCCTCAGAGCTTTTCTTATACGGTAACTTTCTCGCAGTTAGATTGGCAAAAGAGCAAAGGTTACAGACAGTGCATGATTTTACTTTGTTTGTTAAGCGAGGGAAAGGAAATAAAATAAGCTTAAGAGGCACCCTTGCAGTGCATGATATATGAACATTGTCCATATTTACCATGGCATTGGAACTGTATAATCATGGTAAAGCCATAACTTGGCTGAGCCTCCCACTGAACAGGAAACACGTATTTTGCTGAGGTGTTTTTCTCTAACACTTTTCTGTCAATTGCTGTCTGATTAAAAACATTAGCGAGATTCAGATTAAAATCTACTGTAGTTTTCCATCAAGGGACTTTAGATGATAGAATGTCTGCAAAAAGAAATTAAGCCTATACAAGTGTTCCTTTCTTGCTACAACAGCTGTTTATACACTGTGTAAACTATGATAATGATAATGATGAGGGTCACACGAACAGATGGGCATCTCCGCATCGCTTCTGTGATGGTGCAGGATTACAGGTAAGTAAGAGGAGTGAGAACATTGAATGACATTTTACCATAGATAGCCACTGCTTACATCATTGATATATAAAGAAAGAGAGAATAAATATATAACCCCACACCTTTTTCTCCAAAACGTCCCACTTGTGCAGTCCCTCTGATGTGTTCTTTCCTAATCCTGTTCATTCTCGTCACTCCCAAAGAAAATCTCAACATCTTTAACTCTGCCACCATCTCCAAGCCATACAAAATTGCAGGTCTTACTACCTCCTGATGTACTCATTCCTACTTTATGGTATTTAAGGCCAATCAGAGATATATTTTCACCAGGGTCCAACAATCACTCTATTGGCTGGGACACCTACCTTTATGTCATTATGGCCCAACATTTACTTACAGGGGGAAAGGTATAGAAAAATATACTAATTAAAAGTACTGTATCCCTTTTTTATGTCATTACAGTTTAATGTAGCCTTTTGACATTGAGCTTTTTCACATAGATTAAATTTAGTTTCACCAAATATTTTTGGGTTGAAAACATATTTTTTAAAAACGACTACCACAGTTTTTTTCAAATAGTGATACACAATGCCTCTGTTGAAAATTATTCTGGAATTAAATCATGTGGTGTTAGAGGCAAATTGTTTGAGTTTTGGCTTAGATTGGATTGAAATTTCAGCCACCGCTAAAAGAAATGTGAGTATGAGGAATTTTTCCTGACCTTGACCTTAGGCCTATACGACCAAAAATTTGATTAGTTGAAGCCATTGCCACTAAGAACACAACAAGAAAATTCTCAATACCACAGCTACACTTTACAGGCACTACTTTGCATACTCTGGTCCAGTACTCAGATATATGGGGATATTTTATTGTAATTTTTCTACAATGACAGGAAGTTGATATGCTTTTTCTAGCCTTAATTATGTCAGAGATGCAGAAGCTGTCACTTTTCTAGCATTAAGTAATTAGTTAAAACCAATCAGAAAAATTGACACTTTAACAGCCTGACAAAAACTACTGAAAATCTGTGGGGAAAAACATTAAATAGTTACACAATATGATAATATGAACATTTAGTTTAGTCCATGACTAATTTGATTTCTTTGAAGGGGAGGAGTTTATAATATACTACATTGTAATGTTTACATTCCTTGAACCATTTCTCAATTTGTCTGTGTACAATTTTGTCTTTTTTTGTTATTTTCTTTATATATTAGCTGTCCTGTGTTACATTTTTACTTTATCTGTAGTCCTGTTTTATGTGTAGCACTGTTGTCCTAGATGAATGCAGTCTTGTTTCACTCTGTACTGTGCCAAATGTATATGGTTGAAATGACAATAAAACAGCATTTGACTTGATCCCACTTGCTGGCAACAAGTCAACAGGGGACAACTGACACGTTTTGGATTCACTTTCAAGGAAACCTCCTCTTCCACCTTAATATACAGTCGGTGGTTGACACAATGATAATGCTAACGTGCTACTATTTACCATGTATATTATACCATGGTAATCATAATTTTGCAGCTATTTGATCATAAATCAAAGCAGCAGACAAACTAAATTGATGACAGCATTGGGGGAAACATTATTAGAGGCAACATGAAGGTTACACATTTCAGTAGGCCTACAACATTTAATCTGATTGGAATTCCACAATTCCACAGTTTTAACGCTTTTAAATGTTTTCAAAATTTGTATTTGCTGTAGTTAACATAGAGTCAGCAGGGGATTCATTTCATTATATCATAGATACATTATATGTCATGTATGCAATATTGTCCATTGCCTACTGCAATATTGTCCTATATTTTTATTGTGTGTTGGTTCTAATTTTAAATACAAAAAATCTATTCTGGACTCTCATCTTTATAGTCATCTTTATAGTTATCTCATCTTCAAAGTCCTCGACTGTATTTGCAAACCAACCATATGATACCTTGCTTCCTAACCTGTTGTCGTCTGTTGCCATCTCTGCCAGCCGAGTATGAACATATGTATGATTGTGACAAACATTGTTAAGATTTTTAAGAATCACTAAACTAAAAAAATAGAAAGAATAGAAGGCCATTTATAATCTGGAATCAGGGTTTCAGTCAGCATTTCTAACTGTTAAAGATAAACGGCAAAATAATTTGTGTAATGTGCAAACTAATTCTCATAGATATTTGCTATTTGACATGATGCTTTGGCACACTTCTGATGTTTGTTCATGAAATGGACGTGTGAAGTCTTTCACATAGCAAGACTCCACCCAAAATATGCTTATGGGCCTGGTTGTGCAAATGTGTTCATTTCACAGATAAAGAGGTGTGAAGCCACAGGGCTTTTCACAGCAGAATTATGAAACTAAGCACTGTGCTAGGATGTTGACTGCAGTCAATGATGAGCTCACCACACCACAGTCCTGTTGCTTAGATTTACAGGCATATTTCCCTGAGGGAGATTGTTAGCTGTAAAGGTCGTGTGCTCTTAATTGTAGAGAGGTTGAGAAGAGAAGAAAGAACTCCCTCACTGCACTGAAACTTGCACAATATATCACTTTGGTCATTGTACCTTTATCGGGTAAACACATTTGATTTTCTAGGAATTTTTGTGGTCCCAACATGACAATACCTAAAAACCATCACAACGAGTCATGAGATTATTTAATGGCAATAGTAAAGCCAGTCTCTCACACACACACAGATTGCCCCACTAATTCTTCTTTCTTTGTTCTGATGCTCCACAACCCAACCCCTTACTCCCTCAATCTCTTACAGTCACAGAAGCATTTTTCCTACTCACATATACAGTGCAGACACAAATTAAACACACACACACAGCAGCTGTGCAAAGTAGATCATGTTGTGGTTCAGTGTCAGTTTGAGCGTTTGCTCCAAATTGGCCCAAATACAACGGAAACAAGGAGTATATAACATGTTTGCTCTAAATTGGCCCAAATACAACGGAAACAAGGAGCATATAACATGTGACCCTTCCATAATTTTGAGGCCGAAAACACATACAGGTAGTTTTGATATATTTATGGCCAATCAGTTGCAAACCTCAGTTAAAATTAAAATTTGTTCTATTATGTAACTAAGATGTAATAACAACTCTGTAGTAAAAACACACCAAGAGCTATTATATATTGACTGCAATATTTAAATATTTAACTTGAGACACATGCTCAAGACCATTTTGAATATAAATCTCTGTCAAACTAAATGTAGGTTTATGAGTGTATGTCTATGATGGTGTGTGTGGATTGGTGTTGTGGGTCTGATGGTCACTGCAAAGTGACAATCACAAGTTAATAATGGAGAGGGACAAGATGAGATGGCAGAATACAAGAAAAACACCTGAATTTTGTAAGGGCTTCCAGCTCTGCCTAGCTGTCTGTTTTTCTTCCCCCTTCCTTTCTCTGAGTGTGCTTAATCGCAAGAGTGGTGTTGTGCATGCAGAAGCCAGGCCACCAGCTGCAAGTCATCATCATCATACTGTTGAGCTTCAAATACCTGGTCTCGATGTCAACACTCTGTCAGAACATATACTCTGTTCTTTCAGTCAGTTGTATCCAGCCACTTCTTTTTGACCATTTTTGCCCTGACATGTTGGTAATAACTGTTGTAGTTCATTGACCTGATTTCAGCCCCTGACTTCACTGAAACTTGCCACGTCTACCTTCTCTGTAAGCTGTTGTCATGGACTTTCCCTGGACTCTGACTTACTACCATATCACTGTCTTGCGGTAAAACCACAATTCACGCTAAATTACATCACCATGTTTCAACCAATAATGTCATAGCATCTAGCTGTCATATCTATCTTCAACGTTTAGGGGAGTTCAGCAGAGCTCCGACCGCTGCTGTAGTTACCTAGCTATCCAGATTCATCCCAACATTATGTCGCCCCTTCTATTTAGTGATTGGTTCTTTCCCATTTCAGGAGGAAATATGTCGGGACATGGCAGTCAGATACTTTCTAACGTCAGTTTCAGGTGGGTTTTAACAAATTAAGCCTGTAGAGTAACCTCTGAGTAGTAATTGAAATTTCCTGTTGCTTTATAATATTACTCAGTCCATTCATGATGAAGATGTGCTTTTAGGTAAAATGTCTCTACAGTACCAGACCATGCTCATCTAACTGCATTCATTATTGTACTTAAGATGGATTTTTTTTTCTTGTGAATAAAATATCCACAAAAAGAACTGAAATGGTAACCGTTCATAATTATAATATAGGCTCGGAACATTGAAGCCAGGCCTAATGATTTGGGCAGAGAGTCTATACAATCCACAGTAAAATCAACATAACTCACTGAATTTTTTGTTATTCCATGATGTTTAGTTAAATTAGAAACATTGGGTTCTCATACCAAATAACTTTGAATTAAAAGATATTACTCTATAATATTAAAGATGAAATTTATCCATCTAAGTATATTCTATTTTTGCATGAAGTTGAGTGCATGATGTTGTTGATGATGATGATGGTAGTTCTTCATAACTTGGGTTTTTGAATAATGGTATAATTACATCGAACACAAAAGTTTGGTAGGTTTCAGAAATGCTATGTGTATTTTAAGTGGATTATTAATATATTTTTATTTTAATTTATGTTTCAATCACACATAATATAAAAAAGCAGGGGTGTGCAAGTTAAACAAGTGCACACACGGTACAGTTTTCAGCCATCTTTGACCCTCCTCTTGAATCCAAAAATATCCATTCACACACAGCCCAAGCTGACTTGTGACATGCGAAACCTCTTACCTCTCAGGAAACAAACCGGATTCTTAAGGAGAAAAGACATTCGGCCATAAAGAGATATGAGTATCCTGACATGAGAGCTGCAGTGTCACTGGCACTAGAACTGTGGAGTCAAATACTGTGACTCCGTAAAAAGACTTCAGCAACCCCTGCTGGATAATCTTGACTTCACTGGGCTTTGAACAGACTTCTGGTGCTGTATTGGATTTTTCAAGTATATAACCTCCACTGCCATGCCAACCGTAGAAGATTTGTGTGGCGGCCAGCTGAGGAGGAGTCTGCTGTAAGTTTCAGGTGTTTTCTTACGCAGATCCAGACAGTGCCAGAATTAAGTTTCTATGAAAAGGCTGTGCGCTGATCACACGACAGTGAAAGCTAATCCTGGGCTGCTAAAATAACATTAATTGTTAAGAAGGGATTTGTGTTTTTTGCCAAGAAATAGATTTTTCAGACGGTTAGACATGTTTATGTTTTTCTTACTTGACTCATGTGAATAGTGCTCAAAAGATTTTTAGAGGTCCCATTGACTTTGACATAATCTCTTCACGCCTTATCGTTTGTTGCCTCTTTTAATGTATTTTAATTACATCACTTACTGTAACTTTTCCTTTAACATCTTCCGTCGGACACTCTTGCAACCCCTGAAAACACACTGTGAAAGCTCAGATGTCATCTATAAGGTGATTAAATCACTACTGAAGATATTCATCATATCATCTTTTGTCAAATAAAATTTTATTTGTATAGCCCAAATACACAATTTACACATTATCTCACTAGGCTTTAACAAACTGTACAGATGTGACATCCTCTGCCCTTAGACCCTTGAACCGGGTGAGGAAAAACTTAAAAAAAAAAAAACCCTAAACAAGGAAAATAAGAAACCTCAGGAAGAACCACAGAGGAGGGATCCTTCTTCCGAGGACGGACAGACGTGCAATAATAAATAAAATGTCACTTGTACAGAACACAAAAACATGATAACAGTTTACTTAGAATGTATAAAACATCCATGAGTCCCAAAGTCTGTAGATTCTATAAATCCGGATGTATAGGAAGTCTAGTGATCCGGACACAGGTGTACTCTGTTGGTCCAGGAGTCATTGTACTCCCTGTAGCAAGGTGTGAGTGTTGCTGATGTAGTCACTGAGTCCAAGAGTATGTAGAATCTGTAAATCCAGGGATATGTGAAGTGTAGTGCTCAAGAAGCAGGTGTAGTCTATTGATCCAGAAGCCATTGTGATCTGTGGATCCTGATTTGCACTTGGAAATCCAGCCTAGGATCTCCTTTCTTAATGTGGCCAGGAGGCATCAGGCAGGACCACAGCAGCAGCTCCCACCGCGACCTAGAATAACCTGCAGGATGATAAAGCACAACGATTCCGGGGAAGAAGTAAAGTTAGTGTAAGGATATGGACATTTACAGGAGCAGAGAAGGAGTCGGAGTCAGAGGGGGGAGAGAAGAAAGCTCAGTGAATCATGGAGTGTTCCCCCAGCAACCTAAGCCTATAGCAGCATAACTAAGGGCTAGATAGACCAGCCCTAACTATAAGCTTTATCAAAAAGGAAGGTTTTAAGGTTTTAAAATCAGAGAGTGTGTCTGCCTCCCGTACTAAGACTGGAAAGAGAGGAGCTTGATAGCTGAAAGCTCTGCCTCCCATTCTACTTTGAGATTCTTGGGATCACCAATAACCCTGCATCCTGAGAGCGTAAGGTTCTGGATGGGTGATAGGGTACTATGAGCTCTTTAAGATAAGATGGTGCCTGATCATGAATAGCTTTGTAGGTGAGGACAAGGATTTTAAATTCTATTCTGAATTTAAGTGGGAGCTAGTGCAGAGAAGCCAATATGGGGGAAATATGGTCTCTGATATTAGTTCTAGTTAGTACACGCGCTGCTGCATTTTGGATTAACTGAAGAGTTTTTAAAATTTTATTAGGGCAACCTGAAAATAAAGAATTACAGTAATCCAGCCTAGAAGTTACAAATGCGTGAACTTGTGAAATTATTGCAGAGGGAATAATTTCCAGTTAGTCGTTTTGTTGTGAAAGTATAGACAAATTCACCTAAGTAGACTATTTAAGTATATACTATAAATTCAAACCTGGTGTCAATCCACTCCTGCTTTTCCCCTCTACCAACCCACTCTACCTGCCTGTCCTAATCATTAGATACACCTCTTCCCTCCAGTCGGCTCTTAACCAGCTCCTCCACATCCACTCTCTGCCAGATTGTCGTTGTGTCATGCACTACCCTCCAGCACTCTTTTCCAGACGGATCTCCCGTTACCTGACCTGCCTTCTGCCCCTGATAATGTCTCCTCGTCTCTGCCCCGGTAACCTGACCTGCCTTCTGTCTCTGAACTTTGTATCTGCCCATTCCCTGTCTGCTTGCAGTCTGCCCGGACTTCCTCTCCGGAGACTCCATCCCCATTCTGAACGTAGACTGTGCTCGCCGACCAAGCTTCCTGATTGCCGTCCATCTGGCCAGAAATGGACCCAGCACAGATCACGACTGGAGGACCGGATCTCTAGAATGGAGGATATGCTCGGTCAGCTGGTTGCCAAGTCTGCCGTGGTCACGGCTGAGAGCCAACAAGTCATGGCGGAGGTCCAGCGCGACATGGCGAACATGCAAGCCCGGTTCCAAGCTTTGGCGGTGGGGGGCCCCCCCATTGCGGTTTTCTGCGGCTTCATCGGCGGACACTGCTGCTTCACCGGCCGGCGCGGGAGCTTCGCCGGGGGCTGCTGTCTCCCCTACTGTCTGCGCTGCTGCTTCGCCTCTTGTTTCCCAAGTCCGAGGTCGTCTCCTAATCACCCCGGGGGATGGACGGCTTCTCTCTGTTAGGTGAAGCGTGGCGGACGCAGACGCAGACCAACGTGGTTTTAAGTAAAACCGGTTTTATTACTAGAAATGTGCGAGGGCTGGCAGGCGGGAGCAGGCAGTAGTGGTCCAGGAATACTGGTGAGAGAGAAAAACAGTTATTACAGAACCAACTAGGAAATAACATAAGTCACGGCCTGAGCATACGCTACCACTTAATGGGTACAACAATCTGGTGAAGAGCCGGGGTAGATATACTGCAGGTTGTTGAGTTGATGAGCCAGGTGAGCAGACTGGGACAGGTGAGTTGATTGCAGATGGGCGTGTAGAGTTGGGAGCCAGGAGGGCGACACCCAGGTCAACCCACACGCCATGACACTCTCCAGCAGTGAGAGCCCACTACCCCGGCGCTCAGCTGAAATGGGTGCCAGAAAAAATGGTGAGAAATGGGACCTGGGGTTTGTTGTTTTCCAGGTACACCGTGTAGTGCAAAAGGCAGAAGAAAAACAACACAAAATACACAGCAAAAATCACACTAGTGAACGGGTCACCGGGAGCTGCTGCAACAGGCTGCCGCTGGCACGGTGCCATCTTGGCAACAACGTTTATTTCATGTTATTTCTTCACATTCGTTTACATTTAATTACCCTATTCACAGAGCAAAGGTTATTTTTTTTGCCTATTTTTGTTATAACTAAAGGAACAATTGTATTGTTTGTATCCA
>KV751337.1:1756206-1782451 GCA_001698575.1 Mola mola
GATCTATGAAACAAGCTCTATTCTTAGATCGGTGAGGAATTTTGTTTACAATGTCCTTCTCCTTTGCTCCCTCAGAAGGACTCCCCACACAACACCCCAGATACCCCCCTTTATATAGAAACACCCCCATATAAACACACACATAAAAATACTACTGTGCATCGTGTGTTTGTGTGTTTCATGGGGCTGTTTGTGTACACAGTGAGCTACTTATATAAATCCCAGAGTTGTACAGCTTTTAGCCACAGCTCATGAAGGTACTCTGTTTTTGAAATGTGACATGGGCTTCAAACCTGAAGCCACTATCAAAGAGGTATGCCAGTCTCTTGGCTCAGACACCTAATTGCCCGCTCTGAAGTTGGACTTGGTAAATGTATTAGCGTTTATATAGCCCCTTCCAAGTCTATTTGACCTCTCAAAGCACTTTTACAATGTTTGTCACATTTACCCATTCACACACGTTAACGCACGTTACTAGTATTAGTTTAGTAGTTTAGTATTTAAGTTGGGAGCTAAGAAACACAGAATTGGGAGCAATTTGGGGGTCAGTAGCTTGCACAAGGACCCCCCTCTCTCTTTCAGCCTTTCCATCAACTCTGTGGTACATACCCCTGCAGATGCCATGGGTATGGCCTACATCATTGCCATAGATACACTCAAGGCCTTTATGATGGTCACACGGCCGTCCTTCATGACAATCCTGGTTGAGCTGAGCAGCACACAATTTACAGCAGCCACAGGCATCCGGGACTGAGCTAACCCCAGGGGGGCAGGATGGAGGCCCAGCAGGACACTCACACACCTCAGGACAGCCAGCAGTTACCTACAGAAATGACAAAGTCTGCAATTTAGTTTCATAAAGTGTATTCTGCACTGAATGCGATAAGGACAATAGTTTTGTCTCATGTTACGCAGATCACAGAAATTCATCAAGGTGTGTGAGGCTTAAATATTTGCTGAATACACAGTAGTGTCCTGAGCACCACAGGTATATCTGTAACCCTCTGTCGCCTTCCGCTTGGCATTCACCAGGCAAATAGGGATGAAAGGCGCGTTCTCTGCACCACCCGGGCCCACCACCACCACACAAACACACACACATCTATTTCCTCCAGACATCAGAGCCACTCAAACAACTCCCAGCAGGCATTGAGATCACATAAAGCTGTTTTCTGTAGTCAGGTCATCTAAAGGGATCCCTTCCTGCCTCTGCCAACCTCTAAACCCAGGCCAGGTCCTGGTATGTCACTCAAGTGGGCATGAAAGAGGGTATAACATTACACACTGCAGTGGCAAAAGGTAATTGAAACATCCACTTACCTAAAGTCCCATGATATTCCTCTAGATAATTATAGTGTTCAGTGTTTTCATATATTGTTTATCTGTTGGTTAATATTACTGTAGACTACATTTGGATATACATACAGATGGATGCTGACGTACATACAGTTCGTATCAGGCGAATTTGGTTAGGGTTTATTTTTTTTAGGCTACGAACCCTTAGACATTTACTCTTCCAGATATAAACAGGTTTGTTAGTAACGATAGTAGTGGTGGAGTCAGTACAAGTCGAACTGATTGTCTTTCCACTTGATGCTACTTCACTACATTTCAGAGGATGGATTGGATTGAAAATCAGCAAATATTAGCACATAACAATAACTGTAAGTGTATGGTTGTCACATTATTATTAACGTGTTTACTCAAACAGTGTGTAGGATTTCACTAGACCATTATTATATTCAATACAGCATTAGACTGTATGAGAATGTAACCAGCCACAGCAGTTCAAAATGCCGGAGCTGCTGTTACAGTAGAATGCAGTCACTGAGGTATTTATTCCTCAGTGTTTATATGACATAGCAACTGAAAATAAACTTCATACACTCACCAAGCCGACTGTTACCACTTGCAAGAAAGCAGTTAATAGCAGAATCCCCATGCTGCGAGCTAGTTCACATATAAGAGGAGAATGCATGTGAAAAAAAAGAAAGAAAAAGAAAAAGAAATCCTTCACCGGCTCAGAAACAACAGCTTTTATCCACAAAGATTAAATCCGACATGCAGTGTGTCCCCTCACACCCCAATCACTTGTACTTTGTTCATTGATCAAAGCTTGGGGAACGTTCTTATATAGGCCCTGCGCTTTTTATGACAACCACGCGCACCCCGGACTTGCTTTAACCAATTAGAAGGCAGGCAAGCCAAGGTATCCAAACAGGAACAGAGGGGGAGGGTCTCGGAGCTCAAACGTTGAGAGCTGAGTTTTGGAGCAGGGGCGTGGCCAAGCATGAATGCAGTCATTCAGAAAAATTCAGAATTACTACATTCCAAAGAGGACCTGGCTTCTCGATGTTTATTTATTTATGTTTCAGCAAAAATAATATTTTTGATACTTGAAAGTTCTTTTCACACGCATACCTCTGTCCGGCTGCTGCTTTGTGAAAAGTAAAATAAATATACTCAGCTGCTAGTCTGTATAACATTAATACTAGGGCCAGTAATGGAAAACAGCAAGGAATTTCCTCATCCCACTCTATAAAAATACTTTAAGAGCTGGACAGATGAATTACATGTTCAAGGAGAACAGCATGTTCCATGTTGCTGCATACAATAACATGATCTAGTGATAGTGATGTTGAAAATAATTATGATAATCTCCAATGCAAACCATCACTCTATGTACATATCCTCCATATCCTGTCTTTAGCCCCCACATACCTTGAAACTACTAAGAGGTTCCCATGCCACACACACACACACACACACACACACACACACACAAACAGTAGGTAAACAAATAAAATTGTAATTTAGTTGATTTGTTTTAAGGTTTTCATTCAATAGTGAAGAATGGAAGTGAAAACTGTCTCAATAACCTTCCTGTCATCCCTACAGCCACGTACACAGGAAACCAGACATCCATCCTCCTGTTCAGACCTGGTTTTAACATCCATCCTTAGATGGATGTTCTGATCCCAAGTGGACATCACTAAGTACAGATGTGAACACACCAGGACACAATGAAGATATGATTGAGATCTGTAAACAAAGACAAGAGAAGCCAGAGCATTTTGATTTTTATCCTAGTAGCTGGCTGCAGTATACTGTAGGTCATAAATCCCATCCTTCAGTGTTATCAGATGGTACATGGTCCAAAATAAAAAGATAAACTATGTAAAATAAATTTTCCCAAAGGTGATTTCTGTCATTTTAGTTAGTTCTAATCATGCTGATCAAAAGTGGTAATTTTTCTGATCAATTTAGTTTCAATTTGTTATGAATGACAGCTGAGCCCTGCTAGTGGGTTGGTCAGGTGTATAGATAAAAGCTCGATACTGCAGCTCCACCACCTGGTCAATATTGTGTACACTGCAGCTACACTCAGTAGAGCAAGATGGAGTCTATCATTTTCTCATCAAATCAGTTGTATTTATATAGCGCAAATTCACAAGAGTTTCTCATGACAATTAACATGTAGAGCAGGTCTAGACCAAAATGTTTTTACTGTCGATGAAATAAGATATTAATTAACAGAAATTTAACATTGTTTGAAAACAATGACTAGGAAAAACTGTCATTTTAAATCTCGAATCAGATCCTGGTCTACAGTAGGTGGGTGGCAATATGTCATGACCAGTTGGGATGAGAGTGAGAGAAAGACATAGCTACTACAATAAAAGTTGTATATCAATGGTAAAAGTAGTAGTTTCGGTAAATGTTTTCTAACATAGTAAGAGATAACGATAATAGCAACAACAATGGTAAAAAAATAAATAAATAAAACGGCAATAACTTTCGTAGTAGTAATAATAATAATAATAACAAAAATAACAACAATAGACATCAAGCAAGTTCACATCACTAGATGTAACCATGAACCATGGTAACTTGAGAGATGAAGTTGGAAAGTTGCCCCAGGACAAACGCCTGTCGGGACCCGTCAAGTTAGATAGTTTGTTTTCGTTTCTGTTTCTTGTTTGTCTTTTATTTTGGTAAAACTTGCAACTTTTTCCGTTTCCCTGTAAAGTCTCCCTCCTGTGTGAGTTCTAAATTCAGGCCTATCCAATTAGCGGCCCGCAGGCCACATGCAACCCAAAACCAACCCCAGCCTGTGTTCAAGCCAGCGGCCTAGCCAGAGATGCAGAGGGCAACTCGTGTCAGAAATTCCTACAGTGTTTCAGACCATGAATGTAACACTCTGCGTAGCCTAGCATCAGTCTACACACAATGCAGTGGTGCTGACAGAAATAGTGCTAAGATATCGAGTCTAAAACATGTCCTTTTTAACTCTGAAACGTAAAATTGACGATGAGAACCGTCGATTTCACCCGGTCTGGACTGACGAATACTTGTTTATTTTACCATCAAATTCAAACGCCAAACCAACGTGTTTGCCATGAGTGCGTTGGGGTACTAAAAGATTACAATGTCCGGAGGCACCACATCGAGAAACACCCGACTTTCTGGACAAGTTTCCTAGAAGGATCACTGGAGAGAGCGGTAAAAGTGCAGAGTTTGATTGCATGTACATTTAATTTTTTCATTCTATTTATTTTATTTTTATTAAGGTGAAGAAATATTTCTACTACCTCAGGTTATGTTCAAATACAGCTTTGTTATTGTGTTTTTATGCACCTTTTGATATGCCTTTGTCATGGTACCAAATTCAAAAGGGAGACTATGCATAAAAATTGCATTTTTTTCATTACATTGATCAGTATTGGTTTGAAATTTGTCATTACCAGCTGCATACTGGGCGCCGAACATGTCTTGCCCCGCTACATTTCTTGATTTCAAAATTTGGCCCTACTGATTTTGTAATTGAATAGCCCTGTCTTAATTGTTTTCACTCATGTCTAATTGTGTTTCCTTCTTCTGTGTATTTAAACCCCTCTCTCCCATTGTGTCTTTGCCAGATTGTCTACATCCCTGTGCGTAGCGTTTCCGGCAATCTTCTCTTGTTCGTTATCAAGCGAATGACCCAGTATGTTTCCTCGTGTTCCTTTTTACTAGCGTTTTCGGACCTTACCTGAGTCCTGAAAATTGTGTTCAACCATCGCTTGGGTTTCGACTAATATCCAGCTTTGTGGTTTTGTGCGTTGCCCTCTCGGACTGATCTCCTGTGTACCGAACCAGTTTTGTACTAAACTCAGATTATTTACAAACTCGTCTGTGTCCGGTCTTCTCTGTGGGCCCAGGTCTGTCTGTATGAACCTGACAATGCCAGGCTATGAAGCCAATTTGGTAAAGTAATTACCGTCTAATCGTGTAAAGCTCAAGACATCATTATTTTTTGGAAGAATTCAGTTTTTTTCATAATGTAATTCAACAAGTTAAACTTTCCTTTATTAATTACTCGGAAAGCCTTTTTCACTTTTGGTAATTATGGATTATACAGTTATGGCAAAATATTCTGATATGAGATTTTTTGGGGGGGGCATAACTATCAAAACTAAAATTCTAAAATTCTAAAAACATTTTGGTTTACATGTTATGAGTGTGCAAGAAATGAATTCTGACATAACACGGAAAAATCAAATTATTTTAATTCTTTGAGATGCACTAGTATGAAGCTGTTTCTACTTATAAAAGTTTAATTTTGTGTAACCACTGAAACTGAGTCTGCTGCTTTTTGTGTCTACACTTAGCCGCTGCTTGAAAACAATTCACAGCACAATTCAACAAAACTGAGGTTACTGTTGAGACTAATCATATAAAGAAGACAACATTTCACTGTAATCAAACATGCCAATTCTTAAATGGTAAATGAACTTGCATTTATATAGCACATTTCAGGTCTGTTTGACTTCCCAAAGGGTTTTACAATGTGTCACATTCCCCCATTTGTACACGCTCATCCAAAAACGTACAAATATACTAAGGGTTAACCAATAGACTGATTCTCTGTGCCTCATGGGGAAAGTCCTTCGACTGCGGCCTGTGGCTCAGAGGGTAGAGCCGAAGGTTCGTGGTTTGATCCCATACCCTGTAGTTCACATGTCGAAGTGTCCTTGAGCAGGTCACTGAACCCCAAATTGCTCCTGTTGCTGCATTATCAGTGTATGAGTCTGTGTGAATGATTAACGCTCATGATGAGCAGGTGGCACCCCGCGAGGTAGTCACTGCCCCCACCACTCTATGAATGGGTAAATGCAAAACCTATAGTGTAAAAGCGCTCTGAGTGGTCAAAAATGACTAGAAAGCGCTATATAAATACAGGACATTTAGCATTTCACTCCCCTCAATCATCGTTTTTTTGAAGTGTTCCATTAGAAGGGACATTACAAATTATATTGTGAGAAATTATTTGCAATAAAATAGTTTTTTTGTTTTTGTTTTTTTGTCCTGGTAAATTCAGCAAACGTTCTCCACTATTATTTCTTTTTCTCCAGAATTGTTTATTAGTTGCAGTTTTACTAAAATGTATCATTAATTTCCAGTAGTCATTTGTGTCAACAGAAGTTACCATCCCCACTCTTCTTCATATACCACCTCCTTCATGCACATATAAATAGTTCCTCACTCCTCAAAGAGTAATAGTCTACTGCACATTAAAATGTGCCTTTATTTAACAATATAAGCCGAAAACAGTACAATACAAACCAAGTCATTGATGACATTTTGTTCCACCTAAATATAATCTCAAGTAATTTTACATCAGCTCATACTAAACATTTTTAACCAATAATATAACAATATCCTCCATCAATTGATCTTCAATGGCATGTGAGAGTTTCATATTTCAAGTCAGGGTGGGGTGGAACAGTGGTGTAGTGGTTAGCGTTGTCGCCTCACAGCGAGAAGGTCCTGGGTTCAATTCCCGGGTCAGGGCCTCTCTGTGCAGAGTTTGCATGTTCTCCCTGTGCCCTCGTGGGTTTTTTCCGGGTACTCTGGCTTCCTCCCGTAGTCGAAAAACATGCAAACTGGGGGTTAATAGGTTAATTGGTCACTCTAAATTGCCTGTAGGTGTGAATGTGAGTGTGGATGGTTGTTTGTCTCTATATGTCAGCCCTACGATGAACTGACGACTTGTCCCCGGTTTCTAATGCAAAATTCGCTCAAAGATGCTGAGATAGGCTCCAGACCCCCCCCCCACTGCAACCCCTAACAGGATAAGCAATAGAAGATGGATGGATGTCAGTTTGGTGAGTCACGCTTGACAACAGGGAACCTAGTATCAAAGTTGCTTATGTATTCTCGGTTGCAAGGGCGCCAAAGTTGTACACAAAACCAATTTGGTAGCCAACTGTAAGGCATCGGTCTTTCATCGGATGCTGTCTCGATAACATGTTGCCAATGTGATTGAGGCCCTCCCCATGGTCATCAATGTTTTCTTTGAACCCTCATCTTGACTTACTGAAATATTACAAGGTTCCCCACAGCATGGCAAAGTAATGTGTTTGATTCAAAAGACTGATTTAATTCTTAATTGGTCCTCTAATGTACATCAAATCATTAACAAAAACTGGATACGGAGACAAGAAATTTTTGCTGTGCATATACTGTATCATGCCACATACACATACATCCACCTCCTTAAATTGTATTTCTGATGAACACAGACAAATCTGATACTTTTAGAAGTGAAATTTATATGAAAAAGCCTCATAGTGTCAGACTCTGCACTTATGTTTTAGTCTACACAGTGAAGCTCAAACATTCAACAAGAGGAACAATAACACAGTTCGGACTGGACAGGGGTCTTAAATAATGTTCATGTCAGGGCTCCTGTTGGGAGCTCTGTTAGTTTCCTTTTTCTTTTCCTCATGTTTTTTTTAGTGTTTTTCCCCTCCTCTTTCTCTCAGCTGTGTATGTGTGTGGTTGCAGGCACATCTTTATTGGGTCTGTTTGGCACACATGGGCAACATTCTAATTTTGACTGAATTTAAGCTGAAGCATCACTTGTTCAGCATGCTACATGGTACCAATGGTCCTTGCCACTTTGAAAAAGTGTTTATTAACTTTTGAAGCCCAAACCTGCAGAATGGTGATCTCATCACCACCTGATTACAGATTACTTTCTTCACTCACACTGAATCCTCCAGCCAGCCATGCTACCATATTCAGAATCGGATAAATAGCACCTCTACCATTTCACAAGAGTCACCTGCCTTTATTGTCCTCTAAAATCTTATGTCAGTAAAACAAAGTAAAATTTGAAATTGTGTTCAGTGCTTTGAGGACTTTACAATTCACACAGTACAAAGTATTTATATACATAACAAAGCCCATCTGCCCGCTTGCACATGGGAAATCCAGGGTGATTTTTTTAGTACAATTGACATAGAAGGGAGCTTTAAGCTGTTACATTGCTTTAACATAATAAAAATTTCCAGCAAAAGCAATTTAAAATCATCATTTTTTGCAATTCTTTATACAGCATTAATTTCCTGACATGATCAGTCTGTGTATTTCTTCATAGTTTGTTCGTGGGCTGTATTTGAAGAGTTGGAGTGTTGCAGCAGGTGTGGCAGGAGCTCTTCTAACCCCTCAGCCTGTTGCCCTCTGCCCCTCCCACTGGGCTTCCCCTCATTGTGCAAATTGTGTCTTTCTTGCAGACACTCAAAGCTTTCCTGATGTCAGAAAGGGTACTCTTTTGCTTGAGTTATGGTGTTGTGCTGATTGTGGAAGAATCTGAGCTGCTTCTGTTCCACTTATCTCACTCTGCTGTCCTGTCCTATCTACTTTCTAATATTTCTGTGGCTCGGTGCATATGCCTCACTGCTCTCCCTCCCTCATACCCAGTCTGTCTCTATTCCCACTGACTTGTTTTTGAAAGTTTGATCTATTTCTCACCCGCTGCTTCTGCTCACCTCATACCCTCTCCCCCCTCCTCCTGCCTCCAACCATTCCTTTGACTTTTTAATAGCAATGACAGGGAGGGTTTCCAGTGAACTCTTAAAGCAGACCTGTGTCACTTAAACCATTACAAGTCGATGTTTGCTGTCAGCTCAGAATGTAAAGGTCGCAGCACAGGCCAACTTCCCAGTAGAAGTGTCAAATATCCGTAGGACCTCATGAATGCCTCTTCATTGTTGCACTGGAAATTCTGAATGATTGTTTATTAAGACTGGGATAGAAGCCACTGAGACCAAAGTGGAAAGGGCACATTCTTTGATGAGTCAATGGAACTTAAAAATGAATACAGCAAAAACACATTGCTCTCTCCTTGGAAGTAAATGTTATGAAGGTGGGTGCAAACACACACAAACTCCGGGGAATCCAGTATGGTTTCTTCACTTTCTCTCCGTCTTGGTTTGGTGGATGGGTTTGTATACAAGGGCCTGTTGCATCACCTCCATGTACTGACAGAGAGAGATTGGGTCATGTGGGAAGAGGATGGAAGTTTGGTGAATAGTATAATTTTGCCCTCTGTGTAGGCCTGGGTCAGAGGAAACTTTGTATAGAGTACACTGTGTGCAGCCACATATCGCACTTCAAGCATTACTATTACATAAAAGTCAGAGCATCTATTTTTCTGAAAAATACATATCGGCCATCTTTAAAGAAAAGCCAAATGGTTGTTTAACAGCATCTAATGAGTATTTCCAGACTTTTCTGCAAATTGTATGAAAACTGTTTAAAGTAGTCTGATCTCTGTGCTCTGTTAGCCATCCTAGCAGCATTGTTCTATCATTCCATATTGGATGTTGAAATATCTCCACAAATGTCACCTGAATTGCCATGGAATTTGGTACAGACAATAAAGCGTTGCACTGTATGTCAATCACTGTGGTGATCCCAACTTTACCTCTGGCATTAAGTTTGGAAACTAAAATCCTGGCAACCAGTTCAAGGAAATAACCTTATTTAATATTCTAATGAGGCAAATCAACATGCTTAACTAAGATCGTGCATGATAAACATCAGGATATTAGCAATGTCGCTGTGAGCATGTCAGCAGGCTAGTGTTTAAGTCAAAGCTCTGATTTGCTGATAATCAGCCTCATTTGATGTTATGGTAACACCCTGAGACTTAGAAATCTAATGCTCTTAAACCACTTTTACTGAGGACATTTTGACATTTTAGAGTTAGGGTGAGGAACTAGGAAATGCAAAAAAAAAAAAAATTTTAAAAGCAAAAATCTGCTCAAAGAAATACCAACATGTATTTGACTGAAAAGCAAAATAATAATGCAGTGTGTACAGCATGTCCCAAAACAGGAGAGGGAAGAAAAAAAAATGAGGGTAAGGGGAAAGACAAACAGGCAAAGAGATTTTAAGAAGAAGATGTTAGGAGAGTGCCACTAAGAAAGGATGCCGGTGGTGGTGGTAGAGGGGAGGGGGCGTGCAAGGAACTTAAGTCCCAAAGTTTTTTTTAAACCAAGAACAGGACTCTTCTGTTAACTTCCCAAATAATTGAAACACACAACTGAAGAGTCGGGCCAGGAAATGGAGACGGGGAGGGTACAGTCAAAATGCTGTCAGGTCTGTCCTCCCATACTCATATCTACATCCAATCCCATTACTGTCAACATTTGCCATATTAAAGGCTCACACATTCATGCTCATCAAGAAATACCACATTTGTATTCTCATGTATATAAATAAAGTATTTAGCTATGTTTTTAAAGTTATTTATTCCCTCACTTTCAAGGTCTGAAAAGAAATGTATTTATTTGGATTTCTATTTATACACACACCCACACATTTTGCATTTGGCCAGATTGTCTATGATCAAGACATGGTCCATAAATCCATCTTAAAATATGAATTAGAGGGTAGTGGTAAGAGTGGACAGAACAAGAGGAGTCAAAACAATTGAGAAAATCAAATGTGAGGAGACAAAAAGGAAATCATGCTGGGTATAGTTTCACACTAATTCAAATAAGCCCAAGGTCATCAGCTGTAATCATCTTGGCACATCCTGCTCAACACCGCACTTTAAACTGTGTGCTTCTCCTCTGGGCTTGCCCCATAGGCTATTATTATGAAATAAAAACATCTGGATTTATGTGGTGTGTGCTGGGACAAAACTCACACACTGGCTGGTAGGGGACTGTATACACAAAGAACACACACCTTGCCATTTAGAAAAGCTTTGTCATGGGTTCTTATGGAACCTTAGCTTCACCAATGGCTGTTGTATTCCCAACCGCAGACTTGTGCAGCTGGGATGGGTGTGGAAATAAAAAGTCTCAAGAGGAGTGCAATCAGGTGCAGCAGTTACAACGGTACTGGGAAGTTGTTATCTGTTTGGAGACATGCAGTGCAGTTAGCTATGGGTCACAAAGTCTAATTTCCTCTCGATTTCTCACTTGGGTTGGTGATGACGAAGGTTAACCTTAGCATGCACTTGCTCCAGATGATGGCATTTCTGATGGCGTCAAAAGAAACTGGGTCATCTGTACCTTTTTGTCAGTGATTATGGATCTTGCCGATCCTGCTCACCCTACCAAACCACCCAAAGTCAGGTCACACCCTCCCCTCTGGATCCCTCCCCACACCACCCATCCTCTTTCTTCGTCTTTGCCCTCCCCTCACCTTTAAGGTTTCACAGAGAGCACCCTTGTTCTAGCCTTCATCTTCTTTCCACCCGGACCCCTCAAAAATCCCAGATATCCCTGCAATTTCCGGTGCAATGTTTATTTGGTGGAAAGAGGGCAGGGTTGGGGGGAGCAAGCAGCAGTGAAAAAGAGCCTCACTAACAAATAGTTTGGGCTGCGATGGAGTGTAAATATGTGCGGGAGGGGTATGTGAGGTGAGTGGCAGGAATGACTGAGGCTCGTGTGTTCTGGTCCTGATACACAGATCTCACCTCACTAGGAACATAGAGCAGCAGTCTGTTCTGGTCTCAACCGCCACAGTCTAATAAACATCCTCCTGCCACCTCCTGTCTGTTCCAGTAACAGCGCCCTTTGCTGGAGAACTGAGGATATGACACAGAAAAACATACACACCTGACAAACATGTCACTCAACACTTTAATAACTTGATAATCAAGACTTGATTAGTAAGTTAAAGCACCATAGTAAATACTTCAATACTAGGGATTAATGCCATTACATATTGTATATCTAACACTTTTTACATTCTTACTGTAGTTCATAACATTTCTGTCAAATGAACCCACTATACAGCATTCAGAAAACATGCAGAAAACTGGTGTAAAGGTCGATACAGTGGTGGTGCATTGTAACCCCACATTAAGAAGGTCCTGTGTTTCATTTCTGGTTGAGTCAGAGTCTATATGATTTCCCTGCAGGGCTCATGGGCGTGAATGTCTATGTGGCTGACTGTCATCTAGTAAAATAACACAGTCATATCGTTTTATATTATATAGGGTCAATTTACAACAAAAGCCATCTTATGACAATTAGATTGTCATAGAGCAAGTCTAGATTCAACTAAATTTATCATCAATTTGAATGAAAAAAAAGGCTAAGATATGCTAAAGCTGATAAAACACTGACAGTCATGGAATGGCCTCCACAGAGTCCAGACCTGAATATTAAATATGTAGTATGTAGTATGGGAATACCTGGTCTGGAAAACAAAGAAAAGACAGCATGAATCTAAAGAAGAAATGCTGAAAGAAACCCGACATAATATACCGGAAGCTTACTAATAATACCTCATGCCGTATGTTCACAATTTGTTAGTAAAAGCCTTTTTTACTGAAAAAATGTGCATGTGTGTCTGACAAACAGACAGATAAATGCAGGATTAAATTGTGAATTTAATATGATGATTTGGATGTGTTCACAGTTGAAAGGGACTTGTTTTCACTAAAAAGTGGCTTTTAAGCAATCCACCACTCATGACAGATTCTGTGTCATGTGATCAGATGAAGGCCCTAAAAGAGAAATTAGGAGACCACTAAATTTGTACCAATTCATACCTAGTAGAACATGAACATTTGTACCGAGTCCAAAAGTCCAAAAGCTGTCAACACATGTTACTCAGAGCTTTTGTGGCGGTGCCGGAGGAAAATACAGTCTGAACCAAAGTGGCAGACAAACTAAGCCAACTTCAGGCCATACCGTCAGAGTTGTCAGATCTTTGTGCAGTTCATACTACATGACTTGATAATCAGGATTCTAACAGTCGTTACTCATTGAGATCACGAAAAAAACACATAAATCTGAGGAATCAGTGGTCAACTTTCTTGTACTGTGCAATAGCATCTCACTTTTTTGTTGGTGAGTCCTGATGCGGTAGTAGTACAGGTAAAGGTGGGGTAAAGATGGGGGCATCTGCATAGGAGCAGGATGATGAGGATGAATAAATGAATATTAACTATTTAACCCAGAGTGGGTGGAGGCAATCACCAAAAATGAGGATGTGGTTGAAAACAACCAGCCTGGGAGGGCGATCCTCTGGCTAGGCATCATGTTAGTCGTTAAGGTCACATGAGCCCGGGTGTGAATCACCTGAGAGTGTTTGCCCCTCACCCCTGGTTTCATGTAACACCTTGGGATCACATGGACCCAGGTGTGTATGAGGGTTAAACCGCCTGGGGAGGGCTCCCAAGACAGCATTGTAGGTTGCAGGCAAATGGTGTCTTAGTCCACCACCTCTGTTTAGAGAAGGTTTCTCCAAGTGGACATAGATGGCCTCTTTTACTCCTCTTTCAAACCATCTGTGTTCTCTGTCCAGAACGTGGACATTGGAGTCCTCAAAGGAGTGACCCTTCTCCTTAAGATGCAGATGTACAGCTGAGTCCTGTCCTGATGAAGTGGCTCTCCTGTGTTGTGCCATGCGTCTGTGGAGGGGCTGTTTGGTTTCAAGGTCAGAGCACTCCTCTGTGCATCGAACGGCATACACAACATTGCTGAGCTTATGCCTGGGTGTTTTGTCCTTGGGGTGGACCAGTCAATGTCTTATGGTCTGGCCCAGTTTGAAGTTAACTTGAATTTTGTGTTTTTGGAAGATCCTTCTGAATTTTTCTGATATTTTTCCATCCTCATTTTTGGTGATTGCCTCCACCCACTCTGGGTTAAATACCTGGGTTTCCCGCACTGACCCTCAGAAGAGAAGAAGCCTTTCGGATGACAGGCGAAACGTCTTCAAACAAGATAAGAAGTCCAGTTTTATGTGTTGATAAAAGAGATGGAGGATAACATTTTGTCCATCTCCCCTGTACCAAGGGGCAAAAAAGAAAGAAAAATTACAATTCAAAACAAAAGATTTAAACACATCACTCATGCTAATCCCCCTTCAATAAAGCAAATGGCTCAACAGTTTCCCTGTTGACTTTTCAAGGCATTTAAGTAAATCATCTCACCTCTCTTTTTAACAATGACAGAAGAACTATGTCAACTGCAAAATCACCAATATTAGGATCTATTAAACCAGATAAAAATCCCACTATTCTGTGTAACAGCACCTGTTTCCACTTCGGAACAACTTTTTATTGTTGAAACTTCAGCATGCTTTATAGCTGTTAAAGTTACAGGTTTCGGTCAGAGATAAGCACGATATGAACGGAACTGTGCCCATAAAACTTTCTCCCATTGCCATCGGTGCGAACAAGATCCTGCCTGGTCGGTATATGGCCTTGAATGACGTTATATTTGTACATTGTTTTTCTTAATTTATCTCGATTTCTCTGTGTCCTACTATAGTAGATGTGCTACTGCTGCTTTGTCTATATTGCAACTCCCATTAAGTGACATGATTGTTTTTAATGGAAGGTCTCTTCTGAACATCTGATCTCCTCGCCGCTTGCTGCCGTGACATGTGACCATTGAGGGTTGTGATAATATTTCCTTTTTTCTATTTTTTGCTTTTTTTCAAATCAAGGCAAGTGGTTGTCTATTTTTGTGGAGGCATTTCTGGGTTGTTTTTTTTTGTTTGTTTGTTTGTTTTTGTTTTAGTGACCACCTGGTAGAAATATTATATTTGCCATGTGTGTTAACCCACTAATTTTGCTTCTTATTTTTGCAGCAGCTAAGGGCCTTCGGGTTGGACTGGTATCCTCCGGTCATGGTATATCCTCATGTGCGCTTTGTCTGCACGCCCTTTAGCCTTTCAATTTTGTGAGGTGTGTTCACGACCCATCTCCCACTGCGAAGCCTCAGCTTCAGTTTATTTCCCTTGCCCTGTGTGAATGTGCATGTGGCCCATTTTTTTTAACTACATTTTAATAATTTTAATTGTCCATTAAATTTTCTTTTCTACAGGATTTTTAGCTGGAAGAATTTCAATAACCAAGAAGTCAAAATAAATTTATTTTACAGAGACATCATTTGATAATGATTCTTTGTCCAAAATTTGTTCAACACATTTTCAATGACAAATAATTAGAACCTCCAACTCATACAGTGTAAAGTCTCCCATAGAACATGTCACACAAGAATAGATGCCCCAAATGAGCCTCTTAGACTCAACTAACTCCCAAACTCTCTCCCCTCATACCTTGAATGATTACATCATACAGTTATTGCCCACCCAAAATATTTCTAAAATGAAATCACACAAACTGTCCCTCATCCCTGGGCTACAGGATTCCACTCTCTACTCACCTGTCATCATCAGTTGAACTCCCGGATAACATAAAAATAGCCCTTACTGCTCTCTCAGAAAGCAAGAAAACCTTACTTCTCAAGTAGAAAAACAGAATAAAAGCTAAACATCTGACTGTGGATAGATGTCTTTGCGCAACTTATCACAATGAAAAAACTGTCTGCTAATTTAATTCATAAAAATCCACCAGTTTCAAAGACCCTTATTATTAAAGCTATGATTTTCGTAGCAGCACCCATGCACGCTAAACGCGGCCATGTGCTGCTCTACACATGTCACAAAGCACAGGAAGTACTTGTAGCCATTTTGTCATTGCTCACCTTTCTGTGGGTCCAGTCTGGCCCTGCTGGCACAAATTGACTTTGTCACCAATTTTTAATAAAAGCAACAAAAACTATTGTATGTGTGTATACGATGTACAACACAAATTCCAAAAAAGTTGGGATGCTGTGTAAAATGTAAATAAAACAGAATGCAATGATTTTCAAATCTCATAAACCCATATTTTATACACAATAGAACGTACTGTAGACAACATATCAGATGGTGAAAGAGGCATTTTACCATTTCATGAAAAATTTTAGCTCATTTTGAATGTGATAGCAGCAACACATCTATAAAAAGGTGGAACAGGAAACAAAAGACTGTAAAAGTAAGAGTACTAATAAAAAACAGCTGGAGGAGCATTTTGCAACTAGGTTAATTAGCAACAGGTCAGTATCATGACTGGGTATAAAAAGCATATTTACCGTGCAATCCACAGTTGCAAGTTAAAGCTCTATCATGCAAAGAAGAATCCATATGTGAACACAATCCAGATATACCACTGTCTTCGCAGGATCAAAGCTCATTTAAAAGGAGTGAGGAAAATGGAAAACTGTTTTGTGGTCAGATGAATCAAAAATTTGCATTACTCCTTATGGCGTGGCAGCTTGCACATCTGGAAAGGCACTATCAATGCTGAAAAGTATACACAGAGGTTTTAGAACAACATATGCTCCCATCTAGACATAGTCTCTTTCAGGGAAGGCCCTGCATATTTCAGCAAGACAATGCTAAATCACAACCTGCATCCATCACAACAGCATAGCTTCGCAATAGAAGAGTCCAGGTGCTGAGCTGGCCTGCCTGAAGTCCAGACCTTTCACCAATACTTCATTTGGCGCATCATGAAACGAAAAATCCTGTAAAGATTGTTGAAAAGCCAGAATCCTACATCAGACAAGAACTGCAAAATATTCCTGTCCCAAAACTACAGCAAATGGTTTTCTCACTTCCCAGGTGTGTTTACAGGCTGTTGTTAAAAGAAGAGGGGATGCTACACAATAATTAACATGGCCCTGACCCAACTTTTCTTGAGAAGCATTGCTGCCATAAATTTCAAAATTACATTTTTTTTAAATGGTAAATTTTGTTAGTTTAAACATTTCAGATGTTTTATATGTTCTATTTTGAATAAAATATGGGTTTTATGAGATTTGCAAGTCATTGCATCCCATTTATACTTACATTTTACACAGCGTTCCAAATTTTTGGAATTGGTGCACTTAATATCTTTAGATATTTTTGGGGTTTTTTTTCTTTGAACTGTTGCCTCCGTCTTTTTAATTGGCATGTTTTTGTTTCTTTACTTTATACTGTAATTGTATTTTTCCAAATTGTTCGCAATGTTTTGAAATAAAGTAAAAAAAAAAAAAATCATAGTAAACCAAACCCCTGTACTTTCCATTCTAGCCAGACGGTGGCGCCACTGAAACCATTGCGACCAAGACACGATAGAAAGAAGGGCTGGTTAGATTTCTGTCTGCGGCACCAAGTCGGAAGTACGTCATTGGTCCACGAGCCCAAAATCACCGTTAGCTAAACAAGGTAAATACGGTAATAATTGCAAGTATTGCTCTAATATATGTGTGCTGCTCCTGACGTTTGAGGAATGCGAAAGTGTACATTTTGAGGGTTTGTATTTCACAATGACAAGAGGTGATAGCGGTAAGGTTTAGAGGAGGGGGACGAGGACGAAGAGGACAAAGTCATAACGTAACATAGGGTTAATGGAGAAGAGTCGCTGGTAGAAAGGCAGCATACATGTGAGGCTGTAGAAACACCTCCGACCGAACTGAGTAATGTTAATACGGAAATATTCATAAAATATTTTCGACGGCTTTTAGGTCAGTTTTTTTCGTTGCCTTTTTGTGTGATAGCTTTAGAACCATAGCGCAATATGGCCGTGTTAAGAGAGAAATAACTTTATGACATTAGCCACAGTTAGTTTGCAAGTGACTATAAACAGCTAGTATAGATAATAGTTACTTTCCCGTCGAAGTTGGTTAGGGTTATAGTCACAAAAACGAGCCAAATGCGAAACTAATGCTTTAGACTGCAGGTAAGCAATTTTCATCAACTTCAATCTAATGTCCTGTTATAGATGCCAATGCTAATGAATATGTATAGTATAAGGTCAAATGTTTGGATTGAAAACGTTTATACAAAATGACTTTCCCTATACGTTCCCAAATTGGCAGATGTTCTGTTTTTGCTAAGAAACGGTAGGAACCAGTTAATTTGTATTTAATTTAGCTTTTACAGTAACTTAAATAATTAACCTTTAAATAAACTTGTTCTAGATTAGTGTTAAATCACAGAATCTGTTAAAGAATTCTTTCATCTTATTTTGGGTATTGTTTTCACCCCTGTGTGTGTGTGTTTATAAAATAACCCCAAAACTACTGCACAATTCATTATCAGTTTTTTTAGGAAATTAATAAGGTTAAGGAAAATTTTGGGTCTCCAGCACCAAAATTATCAGACTGATGGACAAAGACAAGAATTGTTGCTTATAGCCAAATTATGTGGTACTACTTAACTCATAAAACTTACCAAAAAAAACACTCACCCATCACGCCCTGTGTGTAGAGAATTATTGTGGAATCCCTCTGCGTTTTCCTCAATTCGTGTTAATCTGGCTTGAAATCCCAGTGAATTCTATTGATTGACATTTTCTCTTTCTTGTCACAGATGGCTCACAGACTGCTAGCACGCAGAATCTGGACACATGCTGCAAACGACATTTGCTTCCTCCCAGTGTCCACTGCCACCACAGCCTCCTCTTGTTTTTCCACCTCCCTGCAGTCTACAACAACCCGGGTCTCCTTCCGCTCTGCCTCACGAACTCTGCCTCACTCCCTTCCTCACATCTTCTACCGGAATGTCTCCTTCAATGTTCAGGACCACGAGGACTTCACAGAGAGGGTCATCAACAGCCAGCTGCCTGTGCTAATTGACTTCCATGCAAAGTGAGTAATCAAGTGAGGGATGATTATAGATGACTTGCTGATATCTGTCCGTGAAGGTTCTCAATCATCCAGGTCATCTTAATCTTGGAGTGTTTAGTAGGAAGCAATTGAACTTCTTACCTTGTTTGAAGACGTTTCGCCTCTCATCCGAAAGGCTTCTTCAGTTCTGAACTGAACTGAAGAAGCCTTCCTGTTGATCATTTGTACTTCTTCAGAACTGAAGAAGCCTTTCAGATGAGAGGCGAAACGTCTTCAAACAAGATTAGAAGTTCAGTTGCTTCCTACTAAACACTCCCAGATTTGCTGGTATCTGTTTTTAGGTCTCATTCAGTTCAAATCAGGCTGTACTGTAAAAGTATGAGTACACCTGATTTGGTCTGAATAAGGCCCATCTGACAACTATGTTAAGAGTATAAGCTGTGTCCAAAATCACTCCCTACTCCCAGTATAGTGTACTATATATGGTGTTTGCCATTTTGTAGTGGTGTCTGAATGTATGGGTTAAAAAATTAAACCAAAGTATTTTACAATGCTATGTGAAAAGTATTCAACAGCGGTGGTCACAAACCCAACACACATAGATCATCATGCATTACATGGAAGGAAAAATAGTGGATATGCGAAAGGAGAGAGATCGGCACAACAACTAAGACTTATTATTCTACTTGCAAAGTTCCATTTTCATGAATATAAAAGATAAGAAGGTGCCTGAACATACAGCAGTGTAAACTGCAGATGAAGCTGTACTTATATACACAGAAAGAACTTGAAAAAGTGATTAAGACTTTATTTAGAAATATTGTATATATACGTTATAATTACAAATGTAAATGTCTAGCATCATTTTTATCTTTTTACTCACTAATTTTATGACATCTTGCTAGTTTAGCAAGAACAGTCTGTCTCTGCCTATTGATCATTTGTACTCTCCTAATCCTTAATAAAATGATTTCAATTATTGTCTTAATAAAGACAGAAACATTAATATTATGTGTGTTTTTCACAGTGATCTCAAAGCAGGAAGGCTTATGAAGAGGTATTAGTCAAAAGAGTAGTTTGTTTAATAGGCATGAAATGCAACTCCATGGTTTGTCGCTCAAAAACAATGCTTCATGTATGCAAAGCAGTATAAATTACCAGAAAGCACTGTTATTTATTAATTTTAGGAGACATGCCTGTTCTTAATACATGTAATAATATGTATTTATCACATTATTCTTTTATTGAAGATCCACGGTCCAGCTGAAGATCAAAACTTTTTTGTTCATTTGGCCAGCAAGTTCACTCTGTATTGTTCCATATATGGAAACCTTTATAGGGGGAGGGGTTGGACACAGCCATAGACTGATCAGGCTGTATCATTTTTCCTTAGTACCCATGTGGTGTAATGTACTTTTATACCAGCAGAGGTAAGACTTGCACTTCACCCAGACCAAATGCTTTTGTAACCAAAGAAGTAGTCAGTTTCAGAAAGTTAAATGGTAATGTTTTCCTCCCAAACTAACAATTGCATCTGTGTTAGTTTATAGAAGCTGCAGTGATGTTTGTGCAAAGACAAAAACTCAGAAGATTTGCTTTATGGTGCAAAAGGACAAGATGCTAATTAACATGGTGGACAGTGAAAGGTTTGTAAGCTACTGAACTATGTTGAACCAGGCATTACATCCCCTTAAGAGTTAACCGTGTTGAGAAGTGGTACAAGGAAAAAAACAATGAGTTACTTTAGTTCCATGCCACTACATCAGTAAAAATTTGTATTTTAAATCAGCGGTTCTGCTAACCGGGGCCATACTATTCCAGCTTTATGCACCGCTTCATTTCTGTCACTTCAGGTATTGCACTGTTGTGCAGTGGAGATTTTTGGGGGGGGGTTGATAGTTAATCACTGTTTATTTGTATCCCTAATCTCCACGAAATGAATGTATAGTCTCATTCTGTGTGATAAGGTTTGAAGACATGTTTTGAAGCCATTTAACTGAGAAGATAATTAAAAACAGGTTCATAGCTGTGTTGTCTCTTTTAAATGGCTTTAATTGTTGTAAGTGCACAACTTGCCATGGGAATTTCCCTCTCAAATCCAACGACTCCCAACAGAGGTGTCTTCATCTCCCAGGATTAGTGATTCTTTGTGAACTGTGATATCTCATCTGGATCTAGACAGTTTAGGGATACTTGCCATGTTTTTCCTCATATAAAGGCTCATGTTCATAATAAAAATACATGAATTTACTTTTACTTAATTCCTCAACTTGTTTACATCCAGTCGAGCGTTTACCTTGGGACCATGGGAATTTTAAAGAAATAGACAAAACAACTGTTCTTTTTCAGGCACACAACTTGTTTGTTTTTTTTCTCATAAAAGATAATACCTGAAATTAATATTTCATTTTTTAAGTAGAAATAATTAACTCCTGTTATTAGGTAGCCTATGGACCATTTACAGCAGGCGATCTGATATGTCTTAGTATGATCCAGTGATTTTAATTTACCTAACATCCTCACACACCCCAACATCATCATATGGCATTAGTTATAACACACAGGACCTTGACTGCCATGTTTCGAAATAATGCCACATCTTAAAATTCTAAAGTAATAATTAATATATAATAGAATACATAATAACTGATGACTGTTTCAACATCACTGAGTGTACGTCAGCATACGGAACACGTGGATTGAGATTGATAATTAAAAGTACCAACTGATTGTTAAAGTTTGTTTATTATCATTAAAAGTAAACAGGCAGTACCTCAGGCAGTAGTTTCTAATCATTCATCAATCATCACCTAATCATTTCCAGATTCAGGATGGGGTTTTTATTGTTGACTTCATAGCTCAATATAAGAGATGTGCCTAATTTTTAAATTAAGATGGCTGTGAAACTCAAGCTACCAAGAAAAACAAAGTCTTGCTAAACTTTTTGGAAGAACAAGAAAAGATTACTACTAGATTTCATAATATTGTTTATGAATGATTTCTGGTCTATTTTCATAGACTGCCAATTCTCCAGTTATTTGAAATAAACTAACCCTAATGTAAAGTTCATTTTCTACCGCTTACCCCCGTCAAAATGTTGCTGTAGGGGCTTTCAATGATTTTATTGTTTATGTTGTTGTGCCTCCCATCAGCGATTGCCACGGCTGGAGGCACTATGTTTTATGCCTACATGCCAGCAACAACCAGGGCTGGGGGTTATGTTTTCAGGTTCTCCATCTGTCAGGTGTATTTCAGTACAGTACGTATGGAAGTATGTCCAGGCTAACCTTGTGAATGTGATATCTCAAGAATGCTTTGAGGGATTTTTGTCAAACTTCGCAAAAATGTCCTCCTCTCTGACTTAAGGATGAACTGACTTGGTTTTGGAGGTCAAAGGTCAAGGTCACTGCTGCCTCATGTTGTCCACACTTTTGAATGAGATCAAAGCCACTTTGGCTTGGATAACTTAGGACAAGGTTTGCTTTCCTCCCACAGTCCAAAAACATGCAAACTGGTGATTAGGTTAATTGGTCACTAAATTGCCCGTAGGTGTGAATGTGAATGTGGATGGTTGTTTGTCTCTATATGTCGGCCCTGCAATGAACTGGCGACTTGTCCAGGGTGACCCCGCCTTCGCCCGAAGATGCTGAGATAGGCTCCAGCCCCCCGTGACCCCTAACAGGATAAGTGGTAGAAAATGGATGGATAGTACAAACCTACATTTGGGCTCAAGGGCAATTTTGTTGAATTATGGAGCTGATACGCATAGCGGATTTATGTAACTGCCAGGCTTTAATTTTTTTTGCCCAGTTTTCTCGAAGAGGATATCTCAGTAACACCTTTCTTAAGATTTACCGCAAATATTCACTTGAACCCAAGGATAAACCGATCAGATTTTGATGGACATAGATCATTGGTCAAGTTCATTGTGTTCAATTAATATGCTTATTAAGACCTAATTTCAGAAACATTTATTACAGGATAAAATGTGATCACATTTTTAACTAGAATGGTCAAAGGTTGCTGTCACTGTAACATTATAATGCTTTGTGGCAATTATTCAAACAATACCTCAGAAAGAAGAAGAAAATGAGAGATTGTGACCATATTTCATATTTTGTTAGACACTAAATTGGATGTTCATCATGAAATTGCAGATTTGATATTGTGACCATATTTCACTTAGGGTCACACACTGAATTGATCAGACAAATCTGTAGATTTTATAGATCTTGTTTTTACTTTATTTGTTTAGTACTTCACATCTTGGGTCATTTGTATGTATGTGTCTGCAGCCAATCTCAGATATTTTTGTGTACTTATATGACTGTATTGTGGTACCGGCTCTTATGAAAAGACTGCAATCCTTTCAAGAATGAACATTTGAGAATGTTATTGGATCTCTTTTATGTTTTCAGTTGGTGTGGTCCCTGTAAGATCCTTGGGCCGAGGCTGGAAAAGGCTGTTGCAAAACAGAAGGGCCGTGTTGCCATGGCAAAAGTTGACATAGATGATCACACAGACCTGGCAATCGAATACGGGGTGAGACAGCGCATGTCTTTATGTTTTCTGTATTGAATGTAGAGATTTTGATGAAGGTCCTGTGTGTAGCATTTATAGCATGTATTAGCAGCAATATAGTATAATGGGCATCATCATGTTTTCATTAGTGTATAATCCCCTGAAACTCAAAAGCATGGTTAACTTCAAATAAGGTGTTTACAGTTAAGTCCAAAAGTTTTTCAACAATGACAATTTCTTTTTTTATTTGCTTCTATACCACCACAATGGATTTGATACATAACAATCAAGCTGTGACTGTAGTGGAAATTTTCAGCTCTAATTTAAGAGGTCATTACCATTTAGGAATTACAGTTTAAGCAGAGTACCTCAATTTTTAGGGCTTCAAAAGTATTAGGACATGTGACTGACAAGTAGTGTCATGGCCAGATGTGGTCCATTCCCTCATTACTTCAAATCAAATGAAGCAGATTAAAGGTCTGGAGTCCATTTTAGGTGTTGAATAGGCATTTTGCAGCTCTTAGACTAGAGCTATCAATATAAAGTCCAAGGAGATATCAATGCAAAGGATTGAGGCCATCATTATACTTAATGAATAAAAAATAAATCTATCAGAGAAATAACAAAAACTTTAGAAGTGGCAATATCAACAAAGGGCCAAAGCTAAAATGGATTGCAATGTAGAAAAATGTCCTGTGGTCCAAAGGTTTTGAAGATCAAAAACGTCTATATGTGTAGTTCATCAGGCTAAAGACTTGGTCAGACCTGCCCCCTATTGCATGGTTATGAAGTGTAAAATATGACAAGACTTCAAACAGTGTTGCGCAGCTTAAGGGGACAGAATTAGAATCCTTTCTTCTGAGTGTTATCAAAAGAAAATATGTAACACAAACATGCTGTTGTCCTAATTTTTCTGGCATATGTTGCAGGCTTTAAATTTAGAATGAGTATTTCTTTATATAAAACCTAGTTAATAGGGTTGGACATTTAATATCTTGCTTTTGTAGTGTCAATTGCATTTACATAAAAGGCTTGCAAATCATTGTTTGAAATTGTACATAATTGACTTTATTCACATTTACTTTTTTGAAACTGAAGTTGCAGTTTTTACCTGTTTGGTAGAGGAGAGTAAGATACATCCAAATCATGCACACTGGACCTTTTTAAAGTCATTGAATTAATAATATTGTCATATTAACCATAAATTGGTCCCCCTGCAGGTTTCTGCTGTTCCAACTGTAATCGCCATGCGGGGAGGTGATATCGTCGGCCAGTTTGTAGGGATCAAAGATGATGATGAGCTGGACTCATTTGTTAGCAAGATCATTGGACAATAAACCAACCGTCCCTGCTCTTCCATTAACCACCATTGTGGTGCTGTTTTGTATGATTCTACCACCACTGGCAGCCCACAGCTGTCACTCTGAGCCTGTTTAGCAACAGCCAACAGCCCACAAACCCAAATGGCAGACTTTCAAATGCTCACACCCAACGCAAGACACTTTGCTTCTGCTTTTGTATAGTGATGAGAGTGTGCCTCAATCAACCTTTTTAGTTCATACCAAATTTGATTTTTCAGAAGTTGAATTTTCTTGTATGTGACAGCTCCATGGCTATATTCTTACTACTTGAGCAGCTGAGCCCTTTTTCTGTAAAAGTCTGTAGGATGGAAAGTACACCTCTGTTCCACACTTGTACTTAAAATGAGGGATGAACATGTTTAGGCATTAGTGGAGAGGATTTAACATTAAATCTGACAATACTGAATGAAGTTTGACAATGTTATGTGTAGTTCCTGCTAGTGTCCACATGATGGGGGCATATCTTCTATATCGGAAAGCCACACAGTCAGTTTACATTGAACGCTTAATGTGAGGAATGAAGACGTGTTTGTGTGGGTGTATGTGTACTGCTTGTTTCTGGGCCCTGACCCTGAAATTGAAGGCCAGAAAAAATTGCAAATATTGCTTTGATTTAGTTTATTTCTCAAAAAAATGTATGTACTGTACCTTAAACATGACCAAGGGAAGTACAATAATAAAGGAGACATAAGATGTGCAGGTGTTTTGTTTTCGTATGTGTAAAATAAAGCTTTATTGTCCCTGAAATCTTAGAGATAGGTCACTCCACAATCAAAAATCCATAAAGCCAATAATGCTGTTTATCAATGGAGATGGTTTTGGTGTGAGTCGCTCAGTTTTGAATATAAAGTATGAGCAATAAAGATGCCTGGTTTGTCTTCATTATAATTGAGCTAGACATCACGTGTATTGCTTAAAGTGCCAAAGAAAAATTGAAAACTGAAAAAATTTAGAAGCGTGACTTTCTTTCCAGAAATGAGATAAGCCTAAGACCTTGTTGTGAGCCGCTTTATGGAGGAACTACTGTGTTTCCTTTGCACTGAACTGGTTTACACCATATGCAATATATTCAGATGGACTTTGATCTTACAATAGCCAGCGGAATGTTCCCTTCAACATCTCATTTTCTGTTTCACCTACCTACCCCACACCAGGCTAAATGCCTGTAATTAACAGTGTAATCACAGTCAGGCCTCACCCTCATCTGTGTCATAAGTTTCAGACTTTGGAGCTGCTTGTTTGAAAGTTGCTGCTGCCAATTATAAAGGCCAAAACAATAAAATTGCTATTACAAAGAAGTATTATCATCAGTCATCATTCCGTTATCTCCTCTCACAACTTGACCAGCATTTCCATCCTTGTCTGCCTTCCCACCCTGACATGTCATTGTCCAGCCCAAAGCTGACCGTCATGATGAAGGCCTCCAAACTGTTCATTATGTGCACATCATTTGACATGCTCCAGCTGCACTTTTAGTGATCATGGTATGGGTTAGATCATCTCAGACAAAGCCAAGGGATGTATTCATGCAGCGCTGCTCAGTAGTAACTTGTTTTCAATAGGGGAGAATTCCACTAGCATTACATAACCAGGTGTGAGCAAAGCAAGTGATCCAGATGT
>KV751337.1:1782493-1808640 GCA_001698575.1 Mola mola
ATGACAACACCTTTTGTTAATGATTTTAAGATTTTAAGTGCTCCTCTTCCTCTGCTGTCTGCCTTTTTGATATCAGTCACTGATGTCTAGGCCCCAGGATTCACGCCCAGCTTCTTAACATCACTTTATATGCACAACCCTCCCTATGCTGTCTGTTCATCCAGGGACAGGAAAGAGGTAACTGGATGACAACAGGCTCCAAAGGTTGAAAGACAACATGTAACCCTACACCTCTTCCGCCAAAAACAATAGACCACACCTCCATCCTCACTCTTGCTGTCTCTCTCTCTTACTCAACCACTCTTGTGACCATATAAGGCAAAAAAAAAGACTAGGGCAGCCAGCTTCCCAGCAAGCTGGCTTCTGTTGAGCAAACAGACTGAGGAGCAGAGTTGCACATTTCTTCTACTTACTCTGCCCTTGTTTTCCTGACTTTTTCTGGGCCTGAAACTATTAATGTGTTGTGAGTACTTGCTTCAAACTACCCAAAACTGATTCAAATCCCAAAATTTGTGTGTATGTGGGAAATTGAGCAACTCTGTGATAACACTTAGAGCATTCAGTATTTGGAGTAAACACATAGCTGTATTTATAGTAAAACACACAAACTGCCCTCCACCTTATCAGGCATCCATTCTGTTCCAGACAAATACCAGCTTGAGATGGACAAAGCAACCGCTGTTTCTCTTTCTATCACACTCCACTTTTTCCCACTGAAACATACACGTGGCTTACAATATCACACTGATTTAATGTGCAAATCAGTAGAGAATGTAAATGAGCACAGAAGCACCATAACAAAACGGGGAAAGCTTTGGATGTTTCACCTTCACTCCACATTCCAGAGTGTTGTCAGTCAACATGTGTCTTATCACAGTTTCCTGTGTCCAAATTACTAAGGAAAGGAGGAGAAAACTGAGCAGAGGACAAAGAAATTACCATTTTCTCTGAAATGGTCTTAAAATATCTTAAAAGGTGGAAGTTTTCTGAACGGTCTTTGTGGCAATGGCTTTCTTTGTGCTCCTAAACATTTAACTTTATCATGTTGAGAGGCTGTGAGAATTGAAACATGTTGCGTGAACAGTCTTTAGGTAATTATAGTGAACAAAACACCCTTAAGACACACTTAAGCTGCAGGTTTTGCGGTGACTTTTCTCTCAGTGTGTCAGATAAGAGGAACTGGGTCAAATGGCAGCATTAAACAACAGATTTAAGTGACTGGATCTACATATACACACATACATTCCCATGCATGAAGGCATAGAAACACACTGTCACAGAGATTCAAGCATGAAAAACTTGTGAATTCAAACAAGTAATTACACAGCCAGAGTGGCCAGTGAGTTAACATGGCACCCTTTTAACATGCTGTCGCTGAATGGGTCCTTTTCTTTCTGACTGGATGATATAATGGCTTTATACACCCAGAATTATAGACACACCCTGCTGCTATTGCAACCAACTAAAGGAAAAAGAGAGGGAGAGACTAGGTCACAGTGAAAAGGAGGGAGGGAGAGAGGGAGATTGTGAGGTCAGAAGTGTCCATATTTGGTAATTCATGCCTGCGCTCTAATCCCATA
Source organism: Mola mola (assembly GCA_001698575.1). NCBI lineage: Eukaryota > Metazoa > Chordata > Actinopteri > Tetraodontiformes > Molidae > Mola > Mola mola. The sequence continues at coordinate 1,784,074 of KV751337.1, forward strand.
TTTCTTTCTCTGCCTGACTGTGTTTTTTTTGTTGTGTTGGGCCACTGTTGAGTAAATCTTGTTCTTTTTCAGTAAATGGATTTTATTATATTGTAAATTATTTTGATGAGTCTAAATTAGCTTTGAATTCCAATGTGTTTATTTTAATATATTTTTTTGATTTAAGAGGTCCCTCACTCTCTTAACCCCCCTTGTTATACTCTTCAATCGGCATCTGGTTGTGCTCAAGTAATGACAGGATAGCCTTTAACCCCTCAGTTAAAATATCGGATATTTCCTATCCATTCCACAGAGGCAGAGTGTGTGTGAGATTTATTGAATTTTCCAGGCAGGCATGCTGAACACTCAGTGTTTTGCACTACATACATGTGACGCCCAGCTGTTAAGTATGTAGAAAACAAACAGATACATGCCATTCATAATAACACATGGTGATCATAAACCACGCATTAAACATAAAATGTTATTTTCTTCTGTTGGTCAGTGGATGCCACTCATAAGTGGGGCCCTGTTATTGTGTGACTTTCTCTATAAAAGTTGATTGTGTAGTTACTTAATGTGTGCTTGATAACTTTGCTGTTGATGGCACCTAGAGAAGTAATTTTAATTAAAAGCTGTTTTATCTCTGGACCTCAGAGTGGCAACATCTGTTTCATATTTTGGCATCTTATCTCATCCCCAAAGTGCAGAAGATAAAACCCAACATACAGGGGTCAACCTTTGCATGTGTGAGTTAATAACCTTTACAGTTATGCCAGGCCAGATTCTCTCATCTTTTATTTACAATTGGTACCCCTATAGCCCTGCTCGTTTGGAACTTAAAGCAACACACCCCACAATAAAAAGTATATATTTTACTCTGGTTTGCTGTATTATTTATGCAACTGGATTGTTTCAGTGTGACTTGCTTATTTATGGACATATTAGCTATGGCGATGTATTTCTTTTTTTAAATACAATGCAATTAAATTGCACTTATCATGGTACTAAAGACATCCTTATTGTTAGCACTTACATGTAAGAACTATTTTCTAACTATCAGACTACACCATATCATTTCTGAAGGAAGCCTTTTCTCCTCATGGACAAGAGGCTATCTTGCGAAGTTTACAGTTGCTAATTTTACAGCTCAGCCAAGGCGGACACCATTAATGTTTATTGAGTAGACGTAGGTTTTCTTCTTTTGAGACCAACCTAGCTCTATTGGATTGTTGGGTTTTTTTAAAAGCCCAAAACTTAACAATTTAAGCCAAAACTATCTAGATAGATAAATAGCACGAAAAGCCAGCGTGAAGATAAATTTTGTTTCTTTGGGTGAACTGTCATTTTAAATTACAACAAGGCCAGTGGATTATTTTAATTTGAGACGTCTCTCTCACCAAAGCAATCTAGATCAATGTTCAATAGTTACCTGTCCCTTTTAAGTGCTTATCCATCAACACTATCTTTCATGTTCCAAATGCATTAATTATAACTCAGTTCAACTCAAACATTATTCATCAATTTTTACAATAGAAAGGTGTGTTGTAATATACTGAATTGGCAGCGTTTAGATTGATTTGCATAACTAGTGCTATTTGTCAGAAGGATCATTCCAGAATGGGATTATATAAATTTGGATTACAACCAAACATAAAACGTTCTATGTCATAGCATCAAGAGTATGCTAGACCCACCATAAAACATGCTATGTAATTTCAGTCCCTATTTTTTTACAAATTTGCACATATAAGCAGTATGGTGTAGAAAGATTTTGGTGTGATGTGCTTGGACATGAAAAAATACAGTTTAACAGAAAGAAATTCAAAATTAATTTCATTATCCTATTAATTTACTGCATTCTAATTAGGGTTTCAGTATTTTACAGTGACCTTTAAATGATAACTGTGTGACTCAGTTACTGGGCACCTCAATCATTTATAATTTACTTTCAGCTCAAAACTTTTTTGTCAGATATTTTATTCATATATACAGTATATTAATACTTAATTTTAAACCCTAGGGGTCAATCCAGCCACCGGGGGTCACAGACCAGGGTATTTCTAATGCCAGTCCCAAGCCTGGATAAATGATGAGGCTTGTGTCAGGAAGGGCATCAAGCGTAAAAACTTCTTTCAAATCACAAAAACAAACCAAAAGACAGGAGACGGCTGTGGCAGAGTTAAAGAGGTTGAGATTCCCCTTAGGAGTGACGAGGACGGACAGGATTAGGAATGAGGACATCACAGGGACATCACAGCTTGGACAGTTTGGAGACAAAGTTAGAGAGGCCAGATTGAGATGGTTTAGACATGTGCAGAGAAGAGCAATGAATATATTGGTGGAAGGATGCTTAAAATGGAGCTAGCAGGCAGGACGCACAGAGGAAGACCATAGAGGAGTAGCAGATAGTTGGTGTTACAAAATAAGATGCAGAGAAAAGGGAAAGATGGAGGACAATAATTCACCGTGGCGATTCCTAGCAAAGCTAGGTAAAGCTGAAAGGGGAAGAAGACGTATCACTTTTAAGTATTTATAAGCCTACTTTTAGCTGTGCATTTTGACCATTTATACATTGAGTTAAGACTTTTTGTCTTGACAACCGGCCATCTGCCATACCATAATCATTTTTTTTGTTCTTTGTTTTCTACCTACAATCAAACGAGTATTTCCTAGATATTTGTTGCTTGATGTTTGATTTCACTTATATAAATCCTGTATCACTGTCGTCTTCTTTGCGTACACTTCACTAAAAACAAGTCAGACTATTTTCAAAGGTCAAGGAAAACAAATGTAATTCATTTGTGAGTAATTGAAGATATAATCTGCAGCAGTCCCCATGTCGTATTAACATGTCTGTGCATGAATCTAGACTTTCCTGTTTGAGGTATGGGAACACACATAACTGTATTGCACTTAATAACTTGTTGAGTCTCTTGATCGAATTGTTCACTGGTGCATTTAAGTCAATGGATAAAGGTCAATGCAAAATTCAAGCACACAAGGTCTGGCAGAACACATTGTGCAGTGTAGTTATAGGGTTTTAATAGTGAAATTGTTAAGTTCCCCAAAAAAATATTTCGATCTACTGTCAGGTATAGAAATATGGCAAAATGTTTATTATATCAACATTAATAATTGCAATTTAATTTAGGAATATTATTTTAACTAATCTGTCATTAATTTAATTGGGGAAAAAAAATAAAAACTGCCCTGTACAGTTTTGGTAAAATTTTACACTAATACAATTTCACTTCCATCCAACTCAAAGAAGCAAGAATAAATTGCTTATGTTAAGTACACATATTAACTCTCCTGGTGGAAACAGGGTCGTTGATTTGTTTGTTTTTAAACACATCAATGACGAGATTCAAGGCCCATACTGACCCTGTCATAGCATCCGTGGGCCAAATACTAAATCTTCTGACCTATGTCCTGCTTTTGAAGGGGATATAGCCACTTAATTAGAGAAATAGATTGCAGGACTATTAACATAATACCCATAAGAAAATAAAATTTCATCAGGGCTGTGTAGAGACAAGTGTAAAGGTTCAACAAAGTTACAGTTTTAACACTGCCTTTCATATTGATTGATACCATTTGATAGCAGTTTCTTTAAATATTATGTGAGTAGAGCAGCAATACCCCAGATAGGTCTCTTTGAGTGTGATTTGTCTGATTTTTGGTAACTTTACAGCAGAAAATGAAATTGAACAGTTGCAGCATCACATCTGCTTGTTTTCAAAGTAGACAGTGACCAGACTAGACCCTGCTGACAATGAGGGAAACCCTGGATGATGCAGTCCATCCTGAGAGTGACTGGTACTTATATGGTCATAAAAATCCTTAGTATGCACATACCTTTCTCATTAAACACAGCTTTATCTTTACCCCCTCCCTCCTCGCAGCGCTTTCAAGCTCATTTTTTCTGGGCCTCGCTCTGCCCAGTGGCTGTCACAATTCGAGCCTGGCACGACTGTGGGGAAACGTGATTGGACCAAAGTGCGTGGATTACGAAAAGCGCGGCTGTGATTGGCTAGAGGGCGTGACGTATTTCCTGGGCCCTGCCTCGTGTTGGACCGCACCCCGGCTGAGTAAAACTAGGCTAGCCAGTGAGCAGCCAATGGAGGAGGGACTGTAAAAGGCGCAGGCCGAGAAAAAAAAGAAAAAAAAGAAAAAGTGACTGAAGTAGAGACAGAGAAGTGAGGAAGCAAGAACTGTAGTGTAGTCTGAACTCTGTGCGAAAGAGCTGTCGACGGGGAAAGAACTTTGACTCACGGCGACGCTGACTGAGCCACACGGTTGTTCATAGCCACCCTCCGAAAGGCGCCCTGCACCCAAAACGCAGGTAATATTGCACAATATGGCCCGCCGTGCCCTTGCTTCATAACTTATTCGATGTGCTCGCCATTCCAGCAAGTGCGGTGGACCAGGAAGCGTAGTTAACTATTGCAACTTCAGCAAGCGCGCTGGGTGGAGTGGGTTCCGATTTACAGATTTAGTCCGAGGTTTCTTTAACTTTGCAACAATCATGAATACATATGCTGTTATTCTCCAACTTCACATAGGGCGGCGTTCGTTAAATACAGCAGCGGCGTTGTCAGTCTAAAAGCCTGTCTCTAATAACGATGGAGACAGGAAGTGAGTTGCGTGAATTGAGTCACAGGAAAGGCCGGTGGCGCGTTTGCGCTCGAGTGGGATTGAAGTAAGAGAACGAACGGTATATGCAGAATAGGGATAGCAGATACACCTGGTAAGCAAATGATTGAATTTTCGTTCGGTTGAACGTCTTGGGTTGTGGCGGTCAGAGACAACCGCTGTGTGTGGCCACTAATATGTCTGGCTGACGGCATGACGTCAGTGGTCCGCCGGTGGACTTTTTTTTTTCTTCTTTCTTTTTTCTTTTTTTTTTTTTTTTTTTCAGACTCCGATACTGCCTGCATTCCTAGTCTCTGAGAGTGAATATGAGCTATTTTCTTCCTTTTCCGTCACCTAGCAGCTCAACCTCAATGAACCGTGTTAACTTCATGTCTTTACGCTCGTGCTGCTATACACCGGGCTCTTTGACCCATGGATTTTTAAACGAGGAAACACTTGGCTGCAATTCATTTCTCGAGTGGACCTTCACAGGAGCACATATTATTCATTGTCATAATCAAACGAATGAATGAAAATGACAAATGTCGGAGTAGTATGGACATTGAAAGCGAGTGTAGACGAGATAAGATGTAAATTGTGCAACATTCACAAGTTAGACATGAAATATTAAAATAAATAAAATATTCATGCAAGAATATTTAGAATTTCGCTTTGTCCATAATAAACACGTTTAAGATTTGGCATTAAAGTGTCTCAAATGAAGACGATGTTTCTTAATAAAGACTGGATTTTCGGTTAGTATAATTTTTGCTCAGATAATTTACAAGGCCTCCAATTGAAAATGAACTGACCATTTTTAATTACAGCACAATGCATTCTGATGAGAATTAACTATTTTGTGTATACATAGAGGACCATATGTTAATCTTTGACCCTATACATTATAATTGAATTTCAGTCAACACATGAATGCTCGGAGGCAACACGTTCATAAATAAAAATACACATTTTTACTTGGTATTTCCATTCGCAGAGGAAAATCTGAAGTTTTTACTTTTATACAATCTGAGACTTTCTTCATTTGTTTCTCATTCTCATCAGACTGATGTGTCTCTTGCTAGTCTGCACCTGCGGAACATAAATATTGTGCTTTGTCAGTACAGTTTGTGTTTGCTCAGTTAGATGGCACATCATTGTTTGCACTTTGGGAAGCAAACAGACTCTGGTATGAATGTATGCCCTTTGATTCGTATGAGTATGTTGTGTTACTCAGTCTTTGCAAAAAAATACTTAGTTACTTAATTCGGGTGAAGCATGGAAGCCTTTCCAAACTCTGGTATTGCTTTGTCCAAACCAGTGTCTTGTTTTAAAAGGTGCAAGTTGTCTTCAGGAAAGTGCGAACTGAAGGTTTTTGCTCTTATTTGTAGTAATCAGATCCATGCAATTGTACTCAGAAATGTTTTCTGCCAAGAAGCCAATCAACCAGGGTGTGAGTTTATGGCATTATTAAATTTATCATACTCAGAAAAGATAATATTAATAGAAACAGGTGTTTGTGTAAGCACAGCCCCCTACATTTGAAAAAAGAAAACAACAATTGATCAGTGACAAAACAGTAAAATAATTGCTCAAGCTGATGCTACACATTTTATAAAGCATTCCTCCCCATTTGTTTGGTGACGTAAGAAAGAGGCAATGTTAAAGGGGACTGTGGTCTGTCATATCCTTTTATTGTTTTTGATTTATAAAGTTAAGCCCATAGAAATATACATTGAACAGCAACTTATCCCGAGACCACTCCTTGTCAATTAATACCCTTGTAGTGTGAAGCCCCCTTGCAGAGAACCCCAAGAGTTTTGTACTGTAGCCTTGGCAAAATTACAAACAGACTTCTCAAAATGTTATTTATGTTTTGACTTCACTGAGGTACAGTTGTCCTGACAGAGACAGTCTACCTTGCTGTTTTTGCAAATGAAAGTGCAGCATGGTGAGAACAGTGTCACAAATCTTCTGGTATGAAGGCTCATAGTTGTTTATTATGATCTGTCTGTTGTGTATGACCTAACTGCAGTCACAGGCTAGGGTTGTTCCTTAAACTTTTCAGGGTAAACAAAAACACGATAACAGGGTTATATCTTTTAAATTAAGTGGTCTTTAAATTATCAAAATATTACGACTAATTAACAATGAAAATGACTTGTTAGTTAGAACCCTATGTGGAGCTGAATTCTTGTATAATAACTTCCTCTTTGTTAACATCTTTGTTAACATATTTAAACAGTTGAAAGGAAGGCCTTCAGCTGCAATGCGCTAATTTTCCATTGAGTGTGTTTTTCTTGTATTTCTTATTACTTGATAGTATGTTTTCATGATTCGTAGGGCTCTAAAGCATCATGCCTATCCTAATTCCCTACATTCAGCTGATATTAATTCATGCATGTGAAACATTACAGTCAATAGACAGACTGTTATTTTGGTCCATTAAATCTCAATATATAGTCATAGTTTGCACTGGACAAAAAAAATGTGTTCATTCATAAATAGTTCTTATGTATTCTTGTGAAGTGAATTGTATCCAACACAAAAGACTTGTTGTTTGATCAGGAGCGTTAAACATTCTCACACACACACTCATTAACTGTTGGCGCAGCATCAGGAGCAATTTGTGGTTCAATGTCTTGCTCAACGATACTTTGCCTTGTTAACTACACGGTCTGGGATTGGAACCTTGCGATCACTGGATGACCACTCTACCATCTGAGCCCAATGTCTTGTCTGTTTCTGTGCTGACTTGACATGACCAGCATAATTAAGTGACTTAGTCACCAGCATATATCTACCGGAGTGTCTGCTCGAGGTTTCCTGTTTCTCTTCACAGCTGTTTATTTCTTACGTTTCCCTGTTTTTTTCACGTCCACCCCCCACACACACAGACACACACAGCATCTTCAAAGTTCAACTGAAATGAACAATACCAGGAAATTGCCATATGACTTGGGCTATATACATAAAGGACATATTGAGTTTTGACTTGTCTCTTTTGTGGCATAAATAATGTAATACTCTGAGATGACTGACCTACAGTCTAGCGTCTTTGAAATCGCTGCCCATTTTCCTATACAAGTTCCTCGTAGAAATCATTTTTGTGAACGCAATCTGAGTTGGTAGTCTTTTTAGTGCTGCCCATAATGTATTTGAGTCATTAAATACAGGTTATGCAAATGTGAGGTGAAGTTATGTATGTCTTCCATGAGACATCACATAATGACCCTAAAACAGTGGGTTGGTGATCATGGTAACGTGTAGTTTTATCACTGTCAATGACAGACTGTGCGTGTGTGTGTTTGTGTGTGAGAGAGAGAGCTGCACACCAAATAGACCACAGAAGTCTTAGTGCTTGGTACTTTAAAAAATGTGCAACACATTCACACTAATTTTGCATTGTGAATTTTGAAATGGGGACATTTCATTTCTATGTAAGCCCAAACAACACAGCAGATGTCTGAAATTGTTTAACTAGCGTATTGCTCGCCCAGGTCCATGATTACATTGACACAAAATTTGTGTAAATGAGGTAACCTTGTATGTCCTGTGAGTAACTCAAGGGGAGTGCCCAAGCAGAGATAACAAGAGATTGCTCAAAGCAGCACACTATCCCAAAAGGCTGAAGTAGACAGTGTCCACTGATTGGATGAACATAAGATTATAGAATGAATAAAATGAGTTCAATGCAGAAGTAATGTTATGGCAGACTATTCACAGACTCTGTCTGAAATTAATGCAGATTCAGTACAGCATTCATTAGAAAAGTGTTGCTGACAACCTGAAAAGTGTATCTTAACTCCCTTCTGCATTCTTTTGTCTGCTTAAAATCCTTAGATAACACCCATTTATCTAATGGTAAACAAGCTGGTGCAATACAGGACCTATTCAACTTAGTCAAATAATCAGTCAATTGTGCTTTCAATGATGTAATCAGAAAACGGTTTGAATGATAGATGTGGAATCTATAAAAATGATGTGCTTTTTCAGACCAACACCCCTTTTCCAACTATTCATTAACCTTGGCATTTAACTTAATTTTTTAATGGATCCATCTTCTGACTGATTAGCCAAAGGTTTAAAATAGGTTAAACAGACAATGTACAGAATGTATAAACATAACTAAAAACGAACGATTTGATAACTGCAATTATATATGTCGAACTTAGCAGAAGGGATTTTGTAGGAAAGTGATTCCCACCCATGCTACAGCCTGTCATGCTGTGTGGTAAGTTTCCAGCAAGGCTTTATTTATGTCTTGATCTACATAGCAGCTCGGCATGAATTGAAGGATACGCCAACTTCCCTCCTCCTTGAAAGGCTCCCTTGCAATAAGTTTTTCGCAAAAAGCAAAATAGTTTTCTCAGTTTGTCATTTCCTGTTTCCTCCTCTCTCTTCTTCTTCCCCCACCCTTCCCAATTTCAGAAAAGGAAGGCAAAGGTAATTGCTGATGTGAGCCCACAAAGAATATTTACTGACTCTGTGCTTTCTAGTCCCTGTCTGGCATCCAGTCTTAACATTATGAGAGCTACCTTGCAGTATGTACGTCATTGCAGGCGGATGACATGTTGTAAGACCCAGGAGGGACTGACACTAGAAAGACAGATTAGAGTAATTTTTTGAAAGGATAGTATAGACAGTTGGAGCCAAACAATCAAGAGTGCTAACAGTAACAAAAAGTTTCCACAGTATGAACAGGACAGCTGAAGACAAGGGGAGGTGTTTTGGCTCAGTCCAGCTGAGAGATTGTGATGGGTTACAGTTGGTGGTTTATAGGTTCCGTGGTAGAGGTTGTCACAACTCCTAGTTTTTACAGTGATTTGGGGAAAGTCCTTTAGGTGGAAAGGACTGAGACTGGCTAATGTATGGATGGCCAGCCTTAGTTTTAAAAATGCTAAAGCTGACCTCCTTTTTAAACTGGACATGCGGGATCGAAATGGACACTCGACACTTCTACACCTCTCGTCAAACTTCTGGATACTGTTACTTCCTCTTAATGCCCACATTCTGGTGAAGAGGCTCCTAAACAGGCATCCATTCTTTCCTTGTGTGTTCGATTTTATGGTTCCTCTTTCAAGTTTCAGATGCTGCTTTGACAGGACATGACCAACTCTTTTTATTCTAGCATTTTACAAATATTATCCATTAATTGTATCTCAGTCAGACTTTAGGGATTTTTTTTCAAGGGTTGGGTTTGAGGTGACTGTCCACATTCTGCAATGGATTCAGTTAAAAACTAATTCTTCTTATGAACATCTACACCAGCTAATCTCATCATAAATGGGTCTCAACAAATAATGAATGATTTCACAGGCAGGCACTGCTGTAAAGTGACAAATCAGGGATTTCTTGAGTCTTAAAGGATTATTGAGATCTTGCCTCTAGCAGGATCTAGCAGGTATCTAGCAGGTAAGTTTGAGGGGGGCTTGATGATCAAAGTCAGGTCAACATCCACAAGGGAAAAATTGTCAGTCTCCACAAGGGAAGGCCTTTAAAATTGTCTGAGGGGAATTCTTCATACCTTTTCTTCTTTCTGCTTTCAATATAGAACAGCACTAGTCCCACTAGAATTGCTGTTGGAGTAATTTTAGACTTCATGCAAATCTCTAGAGAGGCAGTTTGAAGTATGTCACTGAATTACCTGTGGCAAGTTTGTGAGTCAGACTGAAGCAGACATTAACAGGCTCGACTGAAATGTCCAAATTAGAGCTTAACTTCTTAGTAAAAAAAGGAATGAGCAACTACTTTGACAGTTTACATCAAGAATAGCATGGTTATTTTTTTAATGTAAACTATTATTAAATTAGTGACAATCATATGTCATGGAATATCAATGCTATTTCCCCTATTTAACATTTACCCTACACAAGCCTGTACCCAGGAGGTATTATTTTGTTTATATCATTCATTTAGTTTCCAAAGTGCTTTTCAGTTTGACCTGTTGATCAGACAAAAAATATGCTCAAAGAAATCATTTTGAAGTAGGTTGGGTAGTTTCCCCTTTTTTTTTTCTGTTTTTTTTTTTTGTTTTTTTTTGTTTTTCCTGACCTTTAGAAACTTGTGTACATCCTCAAGCCATTTTACTAAAGGAACAGAGGGCGTCTCTTTCAGTATGTGTTTGAAGTATTTTAAATGCTTTTGGTGATCAACATGCCTCCCTGCACCTTGGTTAAAATCATTAAAAAATAGCAGACTAAAGAAACACCTTGAGTGTGTTCAGCTTGTTTTGTCTCCCTAATTTTTTTTCGAGAACAATAAAGCTTCAGATATTATCAGTCAGGGCTCATGCAGCCCTGTATGCAGTACCTTTACTGGGAATTCAATGACTCATACTTTTCTCTTTTTCTTGTGACACGGGTAGCCATGGATGCTTGATTCGTGGGCAGTAGCCCCTTTTATGCCAGGGGCTTTGCTCTCAAATGACTCATAGTTTTTAGAGATTTGTGAAATGCTAAGTTTGCCTGGCAAAGTTTGCACTGCATCTCATTTTTATTTATTTCGAGAACAAGTTCTACACAGAACATATTGACAGCTGCAGAAGTATTTGTATAGCTACTGTAGATACTGCTCTCAGAGATTTGGCAAATGCTATACCTACCGCGATTGGGGAAAAACTGTGCTACACAGGTTAGTATAGCATGTTTGCGTAGCTCACCAGTTATCGTGTTATTTACAAGCGCTGGTGAAAACAAGAAAATGTGTTTTCAGACAAACCAATAATTGGGCAAAGTCTTTGAATTTTGAATGATTTTTTACAATTTTCAAAAATCACAACCTGTTTAATTATCACGGTTCTGATTTTTCTGCTTCATGAGTGTTGGCAATCTTACCAACATTTGGCTGGTGGCTCGGGCTAATTTTGTGCCTCCATTTGGTTCATAGGCTGGGTTAGTATGATGAGTTGGTATCAAATGAAACCACTCATACCAATATTCTAAGCATGCAAAAAGATGGGGACGGAAGGCTTTTTTGGATGCTACTCCGGGGCTCAGGACTGAGAAAAACGCTACTTCCATGTTCCAAGTTATTCTAAAGTTTTCATGTAAAAAGTTTCATAAGCATGATGAGTCTAATGATGAAATTGGTAATAATGTTTAAATGCTCCATGGAAAATCTCTTTAGGATAGACTCAAGCGCAAACACTCCATGATGTCATGTCCCATTGGTTTCCAAGTTTTTTTTTTTTTTTAAATTTTTTAAAATTTTTTAGTATATTTGAAAATCATGACTCATCCCTAGTATGCAGCAACCTGATTCAAACGAACTAGAGTGTGTAATGGGCAAGTGTGTTTTAAAGGAGCATGGGAATATTCTTGGAACATGTTCTGAGGTCTGTTCAGACTGCAGCTATGGGTGTGCTGTTAGTGTGAGGTGATGCCAATGTCCCCTGAATGATGAAACCCCTGAAGGCACATGTAACCTGCCACTGTCATGGGAATGAGGGGAGGGATGAAAGAGGAAGGAAAGCCAGAGAATTTGTCTGAGAGAAATGGGAGGCATAAAGAATAGGGGACAGAAATTTGTGGAATGCCTTTGCTTGCTCTCTCCCTGATAAAGGGTGAGTATGGCAGGAATGTGACCCTGAAAAGACTGGATAAACAGAGGGGAAGGGGGGGTGGGTGTCTGAAGGCAGAGGAGGGAGCGTGGAGCCAGCTGAGACATTTCAGTACTAATTTGCCTCATATTCTGTTACAGAATGGGATTGGTAGATAAGGGATGTGTTTGGAAGTTTGTATAAGCATTGGTGGACATCAGCTGTAGCCTAGCCTGACGGAGAATTGCTAGAGCATGGAGGAAGGCAAGGGTCATAAAGAAATGACTTTTCATTTTTTCACTTATCATATATTTTGTGTTGGAACACAACCCTAACCCTAAAATAAATGTTGTCTCTTTCTATGGAATTTCAGGGGGCTGTCAGTTTTTATATAACTTTAATATAACTTTTATATTGGATGAATGCTGTATAGTTCGTTTGCATTTGTGTCATTATTACCTAATTTGTGTACCACAGAGCACTTAGAAATGTGACTTTTCATCTGTGTAGTGTAGAGAAAAAAAGCGTGTATGACAATTTCCCCTGCCCTGCATTTTCAATGGAAGCCAAGACATCATTAAGAAAAACTCTGAAGGTGCAGGGGAAGCAGTGTCACGCTCCTTCTGTGCTGGAATGATAATTGAAACGTTAAAGTCTGGTGTCAGTGGAGGCATGACATGTTCACTGAATTGTGAGTCTTTTTTTGTTGGGTGAATGTACTTTCCTGGATACTGGTAGGATCTGTCTTGTCACTTTCCATATGGGTTCGTCTGCAGCAGTCCATTTCGACAGGATGGCATTTGTGATCTTTGAGCTAGTGCAGAGCTTGTTGACTCTCTGTGTTATCCAAGATATTGTTTGCTATTTGCGGTGTAGTTAGTTTTGTCTCCCCCTTTTTAACCAACAGCTGTTATCTTTTATGTTATGTTATATAGCTGTTGTGTTCCAATTATATAGAAATAGTTGTTTCCAATTGCAATAATGTTTATATTACATTCAGATTAATATTGGATGGATGAAATAGGGTAAAGTTGCTCACGATTTGCTGATACTCTGAGCACTTCATTCACAAGGTGCAGCATTGACCATTCAAATCTCACAGCATGCAGAGAGTATCAGTCAGGACCTAATGTTAATTATCCTGCACATTGGTGTAGCCATGAATAAATCGCCTGGACATTTTGTGCTTCACTAGTGCATCCCCAAAAATTTGAATGAGAATATCAGAATTTCAGGATTCAGCATTTTAGCATTTTCAGTTATAGAAGAAACTGAACATTCTGTATATTCTAGAATCAGTATATGTAAACTAAAATGTTTCAAGCATTTGCTATTTTAACTTCGATGATTATGCCGCACAAAAACAAAACACATATCAAAATATTAGGATATTTCACTGTACATGTTTAATTCATAATTATCAAAATTTTAACAAAAAAGGCTTGAAATATTTCACGTTACATGTAATGTGTATAGAATATATTGGGTGTCAGCCACTATGGTCTTGGTTAACTGTTAACAGCGGCAGATGAGGCGGCATTAACTGATACCAATACCTGATAATGATCTGTTTTTCATTAATTTTGCACTGGCTACATCCACTGTCTTGTCCCACACCTGGCTCCAGCTTTAAAGACTCCGATAAAAGCAACATGACCACAGTAAGCAGTTAGTGTCATGGCTGATGATTTCTCCCCAATGACAGTCACCAAAAATGTATTCAGATAGCCAGGGTATTATAAATAGAAAACCTAAGGAAGCAACCCTGACTACTTGTGGGGGTTAGGCTTAAATTTGTAGAAATTAAGTTATTTTTCATAAAGAGGATTTCTTTATTTAAGGGTATCAATATTGGTTATTGTTGCTTTAAATATTGTATTGACCCACAATTTCAGTGCATCCTTATAATATATGAAGGATTAACTTTTTGGATGAAATTATGGGCAAAAAAACCCAAAAAACTTTTCAGTAATGTTTTAGTTTTTTGAGATGCACTATTAATCTACAGGAACCAGTGAATGTGATTCAGGTGAACTCTGAGCAAGTCATTACTGCAGCTATCCCCTGCCACAGCTCTCTTCTTGATGGATTGCAATTGTGCACTTGGAGCAGTGCCCACAGTTCTGTTCCATGCATATGTACCTCATGCACACAGACTAATCAAGCTGCACACTCCACCTCAGTTTCTCATTCTTTTGCCCTTTTTTGGCTTTTTTGCTATGTCAGTGTATATGTTCTTGCTTTAGTACTGCCACGGTTTACAGACAGAGACAGATGTTAGCTATTATTAGATTTTTTCTAGACAATTTAAAATGGTAATTAAATATTCAGTTCTTTATTAAGAGATGTACACATATCGATGTCTGGTCTTTTTTTAATCTCTTGAGAAGAAATGATTTAATTGCAGGTAAACAACAAAAATTAACCTGGTTTTACACATTAAACAAAGATATCAACAAAAATGCATATTCTAACTGAGGAAAAAGTTAGGACACCCTACCCCCTAATAGCAAGTGTTTACCCCCTGTGGTTGAACTAACTTCAGTGAGACGCTTCCTGTGGGATGTTTTAGGGGTGTCTTGCATGTACAGACATTTTTCAAGTCACCCGTAAGTATCGCAATGGGATCAAGATCTTGGCTTTGACTTGGCCATTCCAGGTCTCTCCATTTCTTAGTTGTCAGCCAGTCCTTGGTGGATTTACTGGTATGTTTTGGTTCATTGTCCTGTTGCAGAGTTCAGTTCGGCTTCAGCTTTAATTTTTTAAGAAATGGTCTCGCATGTTCCTCAAGCATCCTCTGATACACTGTATAATTCATTGTGGATTCTATGACAATGAGCTGGCAGGTGCAGGTCCTGCCACAGCAAAGTATCCCCAAACCATGACACTTCCACTTCCATGCTTCACAGTTGGCATGAGGTTCTTTTCCTGGAATGCTGTGTTTGGTTTACGCCAAATACGTCCTCTGTTCTGGTCTCCGAATAATTCAATTTTAGACTCGTCTGTCCAAAGAACATTATTCCAGAAGTCCTGTTCTTTGTCTACGTTCTGTCTGGCAAACTTCAGTCTGGCCTTAATGTTTTTCTTATAGAGCAAATGTTTCCTCCTTGACACCTCCCATGAAAGTTAAACGTTTGTAGTCTCTTTCTGATCGTAGAGGCACGCACTTTCAAATCAACAGTAGCAAGAGCCTGCTGTAGGTCCCTTGATGACATTTTGGGGACTACTTTTAATATCTTGCGGAGTGAACTTGCTTGGACGGCCAGACCTGGGCATGTTGGCAGTTTGTTTTGAATGTCTTCCACTTGTAGACCATTTTGCGGACAGTGAAATGGCTGCTTTCGAGTTCTTTTGAGACCTTTTTAAATCCCTTACAAGACTCGTATGCTGCTACTATTTTCTATCCGAAGGCTTCGGACACCTCTTTCGATCTCAACATGACGTTCACTCTCACTTCAGGAACACCAAACTAAATGTCTGAGGTTTAAATAGCACAAGCCTCCTTCAAAATACTGAGTAACAATGTTCTACTTATGTGCACCTGATGGGATTTTAGCAATTTTAAGTGGGAATGAATGAGGGGATGTCCTAATTTATTCCTCACCAGTAATTGCATTTTTTTTAATTACATTTTACAGAAAGTTTTAAAAAGTATTTTATTTAGTTTAAATAATTTTTTATATTATTTGAATTATTTGAAAATGTATTGTTAAAATTGATATTAGATATCCATATGTCCAAATATGTTTAAAAAAAAAACAAAAACCCAACAACATAGGCTTTTATAGGATGTTCTAATTTTTTCCCATGACTGTATTTACCTTATTTTCTTATGGTACTAGTTTAATGAGCAGAGGTGGCTAAATGTAGCAGCCTTTTTTTTATGTTGTATATATTCTTTACCATTCTTTACCACTTTTCTATGCAGCTGAAGTAAATGGCTAAGACCGACTAATGTGTGATGTGCATTGTTTTTGGAAATATGACCAAGTGTATGATTTAACTTTTGTTTTTATTTAAGAAAGAAAATCACAAAAAACAAAACAACTGAATCGCAAACCATATAACCAATATAAATCAACTTTTATGTTGGTGCTACTATAATATTGAAAGTATGACTATTGATACTTTTACCAAATATTAAAACAATACGATTTGTTGATAATCATTGGTATGTGGATTTATGGCAGAAGTGTGTGAAGGCAAATATTCAAACAGGTAGAATGCTCTGATTACTTCAGAAAATGACATTATATTAGGGTAACACTACTTATAAAATCTTGGAGTGTTTAGTAGGTAGCAACTGGACTTATTATCTTGTTTGAAGAAATCTTTTGGATGAGAGGCGAAACATCTTCAAACAAGATAAAAAGTCCAGTTGCCTCCTACTAAACACTCCGAGATTAAGATGACCTGGATGACTGAGAACCTTCACATACATGCCATAAATGATATCTTAACCCTTAGATGATATTCCCTCATCAAAATGTGCTTGTTCATGGGAAATGCTAAGTGTCTCAGTTAATAACTGAATTAACTGATACTAAAAGAGATTGGTCTAGACATGCTCTGCATTTTAAAAGTCATGAGACCTTTAGGGTCTTTACTGACCTTTTGTTGTGAATTGGCAATCGACAGTAATGATATACATGATATATATTGCCCAGCCCTAACATTTATTGTTACAAAAACTAATGGCAAAAACCGATTCAGTTAAAGGACCATGTTAACACTGGTGTTGCATACAATATTGCATACAGATTTACTTTGTACTTTATGTGTTGCTTTTTCGTTGTGTTTTTTTTGCCTGTCGCATAGAAAGTATAAGTGTAAAAGGGGTTTTTCGCTGCCTGGTTCAGGTAGGATTACATTCCTGGAACTATTTGGCTGCTAAGCACCATAAGTCATGCAGAAGCTTATACTATCTCTTCAATATCACCCACACTAAAATCCCCTCCTCCCCCATTTAAACTGATATCCTTAAAGCGATTGGAAAGACCCTCACCGGCTCTCACCATCAAAGAGATTTTTTTTGTTAAAGCTAAACAGGAGTCACCTCTGCTGGACAATGTATTCAAATCTCCTTTTAATCTTTGTTAAATCTATGTTCCCCACCACTCAGATTGATACTGACTATTAATTAAGTAGGCACAGCAGTTTGCCAAGAATCAACCTTGAGTCTCGTTTGACATTGTTGGGTTTTATGTCAGCCCAACCGGACTGGAACAGACTCTTCCTGTTTTAAATCTCATCAGGGGTGACCTTTGCATTCCTCAGACATTGCATTTGAACAAAGAAGGGTAACAAGATTCTCATCCTGTAAACTAAATGTTGTCTGTCACAGTGCTTTTTTTTTTTCTTTGTGCCAGGCACTATTGAAGAAATGTTGTAATTCAAATGGTATTAGTATGACGATGGATAAATAAACATTTAAAGGAACAATATGTAAGATTTTAAGTCTTATTTGTGAGTCATCAAAAATTGACTTGGGGTTGATAGGCTGGGCCAACTACCAACCCAAAGCACCAGTATTTGACATCCTTCAAATTAAACTCAACAGTCAACTATATTGCACATTACACTTTTAGATAAAAATGAAAATGAGACTAATCTGTTTATAAATGTTAGAGATTTTCTGGGTTTCTCATTGATTTTCTCTGGTTCCTAGCACTTAACCAAGAACACTCCTTCTCCATTCTCTCTTCTCTGAAACAGCCATGACCACCGCAGAGAAATTTCTGTATGTGGACCGCAATTTGGTCAACAACCCACTAGCACAGGCTGACTGGGCCACCAAGAAACTGGTATGGGTACCCTCAGAGCGCCTAGGCTTCGAGGCTGGCTCTGTGAAGGAAGAGCGAGGTGACGAGTGCGTTGTCGAGCTGGCAGACTCTGGGAAGAAGATCAGGGTGAACAAGGATGACATCCAGAAGATGAACCCACCTAAGTTCAGCAAGGTGGAGGACATGGCTGAGCTGACCTGCCTGAACGAGGCCTCTGTGCTGCACAACCTGAAGGAAAGATACTACTCTGGTCTCATATATGTGAGTATGATGCACTCATGGTCTATAAATAATATTCAACAAATTGAAACATTAAGTGCAGTTGTGTCAGTTTGTTCCTCAGCATGAATTGCTACTGTTTCTATGGTACGCTTGTCCACCAAGCAATTATAACTGTAACTTGGACCCAATAGTGTGATTTTAAAACTTTTTAATTTAATTGAAAATGGGACTAACTTGTTGAAAACACTGCCATTCTCCAGACGCGTTCATGTTCCTGTCCAGCCTTATAATTATCGCATTAAACACCATTGCTAAAGCCCCCTGTTTATGTTCTAACTGTAAAAGAATGTTTCCCAGCTATGAGCATTCCCTTGTGCTCATGGTCTGTAAGCTACCTTTTCTGCACTTTCTTCCCCTTTGTCTCTGGTCTGGATCTGTCTGTGTTTGGACTTATCTTGTAAACAGGAAGCTGCAGGGAACAATATAGTCCAGAGTTTGAAAGATGTGTGGAATGAGTCAGGGAAGGGAGGGAGGGGCTTTAGAGGCCAGGTTTTTAGATGAGATTAACATGGAATCTAAATCATGTTGTAACTGCTATTACAGTCACCATAATAATGTAATTTATCAACATCTACTGTCCTGAGAATAAGTTGGTCTCTTTGACTTTATGGTGTGACCCGTCAAGTCAGCACAGTCAGGTTGCCTCCAGACTCTGTCGTTATTAGGTTGATTTTGTCTCAAGGGAGAGCTGGTATTCAACAAAAGGAGATATGCCCAGTCTAGAAAGATTGCGGGGGCAGCAGAGGAATGCAGCACAGAGAAAAATCTGAAGTTATAGTTGGAAGAAAAGTGGGTCCAGATATGCAAGAGAAAAGAATTAGTGGAGTTAGTAGAAAGGAATGCAGGAGGTTTCAAATTACGGCCTCAAAGTAGAAAAGATAATTCCAAAATGAAAATCTGAGAGACGACATAGCTAACCTGTCAAGAGACTGTAGCTTTACAGTGCCACGGTCAGTTGTGAGTTTAAACATACAACAGGGTGTGGTTGAGATTACATAATATAGGAAGTGGAAGAGAAACAGGGCTCAGTTTCAGTAGTGGATCGGAAATGTCCTCAATAGTATTTTCATGTTCATACTATTGGTCTAAATAATTATCACTCTCCATTTAACAATAGAATCCTTCTCTTCCACCACTAACTTCACCTTTTCTTCTTCATTGTTCAAGTACAGCATGTTTTGAATGCCACATCTCTCTGTCTTGCAGACATACTCTGGTCTCTTCTGTGTCGTCATTAACCCCTACAAGAATCTGCCAATCTACTCAGATGAGATTGTTGAGATGTACAAAGGCAAGAAGAGACATGAAATGCCACCTCACATCTATGCCATTACTGACACATCTTACAGAAGCATGATGCAGGGTAAGTTACTGCCTACGCATTAAGACTGTTCAATAGGTAGTGTATGATACCTTTTTTGCCTTTATTTAGCTAGAGTTCTTTTAACAACCCCAGGCTTGTAAAATGGATCCCTTAAGGTTTCATTGTAAATGAAGCTTTTGTGATCAAGTGTTTCCACACAGAACTATAAACATTAAGCTCCTAGACTGTTCAGTTACACACTGTAATACTGGCAATTTATTTGTATCAGAACACTCTTAAGATAAAAAAAATTGGTGTATGCATTTACCTTGTATCTGAATTTTTGGCCTTTTATTCATAGACATTGTTGTTACCTAGTTTTACAAGGATTTCTTGGCACAAATTTTACACATTGCCTCTGAATTAGTAGGCTCAGTTTTTACTTCATTCTTTTGGCTGAAAGAAGAAATACTCCAAAAGCAGCAATTTAATGTCAGGTCATATATTGTAACTGTTGTTCTATGAGCATAGTCAGAGTTGGCAATCAGTGCAATCGCCATTGTTTCCGCATTAATTTGATGTGAGGTGAGGTGACATCACGTTTAGTTGCCTTCTGTGCAGGTGGCCTGTTAATATTGTTGTGATTCATTTTTGTGGCGATCGGGAAAGCCCTATATTGCAATCTTGTTATATGCATTATGCAATATAACAGTTTGGCTACCAAGGCATCTAAAGACTTACATCTACAGTCACTATGTTGGAAATGGTAAACTCCACTAACTTTGTTAAAGCAAATTTCCTGTGTTTGTCATATTGTATCCTTGTAATGTGGCTTTTAGTCTTGCCACATCACAGAAATATGCAGTTTTGATTAGGTGAATCTAATTGGTATTTCCTGCAGGGCTATTGTATTCTTTTTCTGTGCCCCTCCCAGAGATGGTCTCTCTCACTCACTCATTCATTCACTCATATATATATATATATATATATGCACACGCACACGCACACACACACACACACACACATTTTAAGGGAGGCCTTGGGTAATTGGCTGTTTAGTCAGCAGTGCCTCTGTACAGACACAGGAAGCCGGATATTGATGTCCTGTTTGTGGCCGCTGTACTTCCTGTGTGCACTGTGATGATAACATATGCTCACTGAGAATATATATTGTCATTGTTCTGCAGAAGTTTCTTAATCAAACATTTTCACATCTGTCCTACAGATCGTGAAGACCAGTCCATTCTTTGCACGTGAGTTACAATCAACTCAGTTATCACGTAACACGTTAAAACAGCAATTGATATTTTTTTGATTAATTTAGCAACTCCTGGTTGTTCTGAATAAATCTTCATTAATTGCTTTTTATTTCTCTCTGCTGGTCTGATAGAGGAGAGTCTGGTGCTGGTAAGACAGAGAACACCAAGAAAGTGATCCAGTATCTGGCTCATGTGGCCTCCTCTCACAAGACCAAAAGAGATCAGGTCAGTCCTGCCACTTTTTAACACTTGGCTCATCTTCAAACCTTCATACCATTACTCCCTTACATCCTCAGAATTTTTTCTGATTATTAATCTTTTATTGCATTGTTGCTGATTTTCCATAGTAGACAAGCACTTCTATATCCACCATGAGTATCCATCAAAGGAAAACAGAGTGGCAGATATGAAAACCAGAATTGCACCTTTACAGTATTTATTAGTTTGATTAATTTTACTGCTCTGTCTCATCAGAATTCAGTCAGTTAGACTGCAGAACCTGCACTGCTCTTGTTTGTTAGCTGTATGAAAGATGTGACACAGTGGGGTCTGATGAAAACCCTATCTATTTGCCTTTTTTGAGGTTGTTGTATTTCTCTCTTCCCATCAACAGAACTGCTCGGTCCTGTCACATGTGAGTTAATTCTTCCCCCTCCATTTACTCTTCCTCCCCCACCTGCTTCTGTTGTCACCCTCCTGCTCCGCCACCCCCATGCTTTCTCCCCGTCCCCTCCAATAGAGAGGAAGGATGAAAGGAGGGGGTACCAAGTTTTGTATGTGTCGCTTTTTATTAAGGGCAGAGGTGATATCTCTTGCCAGCCAATAGGAAGTATGGTGGAAGTTTGTTTTCTGATAAGTGGCAGCTGTATGTGTTCCTGTGAAAAATTCAGCCAGACAATAGCATGATTAGAGGGTGGGGCCTTTACTGGAAAAACAGCAATGTTTGCTCCAACCAATATATTTGTCTGGGTGAAATTTTTGTATTCCATTTTTTTATGTGTTACATTTTACTGTGCTTTTTGCGTTTTGTTTTTTTTGTTTGTTTTTTTTTTTTAAAAGCTTGGGAAATGAACATGTACAATGGCCAACATCATGCACTTCGTACAGACACACAGTGAGCTAATGTTATGTGACAGTGACAGTTTTTGTATCCTTATCCATATTCTCGTTATCACTGCTGGGTTCAGTAAAAGAGCAGTATTCTAGATTTGGTTTTGCTGTATAATTCAAATTGAATTTTATCATCCATGACATGATCTTGCATTGTACACTAGAATGTCATTACTTTGAAATCTCTAATCTCATCACGAATGTGTACATGGTTAAGTGCATGTATATGTCAGTGCAGTTTGTAGCTTTTGAATTTTGATTTGTTGATGTCATTCAATATTTTTGTTGAATGGATATGAGTGATCATCAGCCATAAAGCCACTTGTAATACACGGAGTGGATGCAAAAGCTCAACTGAAGGCCTGTATACATTAGGTTGAAGGAATAACTATGGTTACACTGAAGCTGAGAATTTTTTTTTTGTGTTTGGGCTTTACTGGATTTTCCTGCGGGTCCCTAGGTGGTTTGTAGAGTTGGGCACTAACATGACTTGATGTGTGGGGTAAATGCTTGGATGCAATTTGTGCTTCCAAATGCTGCTAGGGATGGGTACGACTTTTCAAGTACTTGTTTGATAACTTTATTATTCAAGTAGTGTTTTACTATTCGCGTATCTGCAAAGTATTGTTTTAGGCTACAACAGTTGAACTTGGTCAGCAGTACATGCACCATGGCAGCTGTAGCAGGAAACGTGAGGCCTTAAACCTTGATCAAAACAAAATATTTGGTGTTGAATTTATAGAAATACTAGTTAAATGTTTAACCACATGCACTTAAGGCACAAGATGTAAGTATTGGAGACACATCATATCTTCTGCTAGCTCTATTAGCACCCGCTGCTGTGATAACTGTGCGGTGATGATTAGCCTGCTAGTGCTAATAATAGTGACCGGAGATCTGCTCCCACTAGAGTGGAAAGATGTACTAGTACAGCAGGACTGAATTGAAGCCTAATTGGCAACGTTTTGACAAGGTGACTGTTACAACAGTCCTTGCACTTTTAAAGCAGCTGCTGAGGTGTGTGACTGTGTACACTTTAAATTGCACCTGGTTTTCATTGTTGACTCTGTATTTACTGAACTTTGAAAGTGTTATATTCTAATGTTCTCTGACAGCCACATAGCTGCTGTATAGGAGGCTACAGCAGGCTATTTAGTAAACGTTTGTTGAGTGCTGTTTCCGCATAGCACTCCTGTTTTTATCTCTGCGGTAAAAAAAATATATAATTTTGCAAATATTCATAAGGTATTGCAAGTACTTGACTATTTAAATTAATGAAAATGCCCATCCCTAATTGCTGCTCTATATGTGGTATCCCTTTTTTTGTTCATGTGTTCTGTACACTCTATGTTCTCCCTTCTTCTCAGGCATAAGTACACATTAGGGGTGAATTATGTCATACTACTATGTCAGCATGACAAAAAGAGCAAACTAATCAGTTTCTTACAATGTAGTATATGAATGACTGACCTCAATATGAAATTCTTAAGATGCATCATTGTGAATAACCCATTTTAGTGAAGTTTTTTGGTATCCAAGGCTGACCACTTTCTTGACTTGGTTGGTGGCATTGGTGGACAAATGCAAAGTGTTCTTTTAAATGAACTTGCTATTCTCTTCATTTCCAACAGGGAGAGCTGGAGAAACAACTGTTGCAGGCAAACCCTATCCTAGAAGCCTTTGGAAATGCCAAGACAGTTAAAAATGACAACTCTTCTCGATTCGTAAGATTTAGTACTACACCTTTTTATTCAGACTTCTTCGCTGTTTATTTCTATTAGTCCTGTTCCATGTCACTAAAAATTTTTTATACCTCTGCTTAGGGAAAATTCATCAGAATCAACTTTGATGTCAATGGTTACATTGTTGGTGCCAATATTGAAACTTGTATCCTTACAGTCACTGTTTCTTTTGTTTGTCTTTTGTTTAATGCCTTTTGTCAGTGTGTCTTTTATAATACATAACCAGAGTTTGGAAATGTAATCTTGGTAGTATCAGAACACCTGTCCTTGACAGATTGACAAATAGATCTGTTGGAGAAGTCTCGTGCCATTCGTCAGGCCAAAGATGAGAGGACCTTTCATATTTTCTACTATTTGCTTACAGGGGCTGGAGATAAATTGCGCAGTAAGTCACATGTTACATAACTATTTGAAGATTTGCTGAGAAATTATATTTAATTTTATCCTTACATAGACAGTGCTCCTTACTGTAAAGATATTTAAGTTATTTTTCTCACTCTGGTCATCCTCTCCTCTCAGATGAGCTCCTCCTGGAAAATTACAACAACTACAGATTCCTCTCAAATGGGAATGTTACAATCCCTGGGCAGCAGGACAAAGATCTCTTTACAGAGACCACGGAGGCCATGAAGATCATGGGTATCCCAGAGGATGAGCAGAAGGGTACGAATTATGTCTAAGTGTCTTTCAGACTTTTTTTCATAAAGAAATTGAGTTTTAGTGCAACATAAAACCACGTTCACATTCTTGTTTATTTGTGCAGGTATGCTGAAGGTGGTGGCCTCTGTGCTGCAGCTGGGTAACATGACCTTCAAGAAGGAGCGCCATACAGACCAGGCCTCTATGCCTGACAACACTGGTAAGTCACATTTTATAAGTCAACAATACAGAGACTGACTAGTTGATGAACCTGTTGTTATATCTCGAGTCTATT
>KV751337.1:1808683-1848672 GCA_001698575.1 Mola mola
CTTCTCATGTCCTTCTTCTAATCTTCTGTGCAACAGCTGCCCAGAAGGTGAGCCACCTTATGGGCATGAATGTGACAGAGTTCACCAGGGCCATCCTGTCACCCAGGATCAAGGTGGGCAGAGACTATGTTCAGAAGGCCCAGACTCAAGAGCAAGCAGAGTTTGCTGTGGAGGCCTTGGCCAAGGCCACATATGAGAGGATGTTCCGTTGGCTTGTCATGAGGATCAACAAAGCTCTGGACAAAACCAAGAGACAGGGAGCCTCCTTCATCGGTATTCTGGATATCGCTGGCTTTGAGATCTTTGAGGTGCTACTTGTGGTTTTTAATGCCAAAAAACTCATTCTGACAAATTACAAACTCCATTATAGACAATATATCACAAAATGAGCAGCCATAGCTAAAACTGATGTTTACTCCCTTTCAGCTGAACTCATTTGAGCAGCTGTGTATCAACTACACAAACGAAAAGCTGCAGCAGCTCTTCAACCACACAATGTTCATCCTGGAGCAGGAAGAGTACCAGAGGGAGGGCATCGAGTGGAGCTTCATTGACTTTGGCCTGGACCTGCAGCCCTGCATCGACCTCATTGAGAAACCTGTGAGTTTGTAACTCTACTCTTAGTTTTGTTGTTGAACCAAGCGTTAAGTCCTGTGGACTTCTTGCCAGATGTTGCTGTGCCTGTACATCAATATATTCTTCCATCAGGGCCTTTCTATTCTATATCGTAAGACATGTACTCTCCCTGCTGTATTCAGGCCAGTCCACCTGGTATCCTTGCTCTCCTAGATGAGGAGTGCTGGTTCCCCAAAGCCACTGACAAGAGCTTTGTAGAGAAGGTGCTCCAGGAGCAGGGCACTCACCCCAAGTTCTTGAAGCCCAAGAAACTGAAGGATGAAGCTGACTTCTGCATCATCCATTATGCTGGCAAGGTAAACATGAGGAGTTTTCTATCACACTTTTTTATGTTTCTTAGGTTTTATTTGTCCAGTTCTTGACTTGAAGTTCCAAAGGTGTGTAAATCATCATTCCTTAGGTGGACTACAAGGCCGATGAGTGGCTGATGAAGAACATGGACCCCTTGAATGACAATGTGGCCACTCTGCTCAATACCTCCACTGACAAATTTGTCTCTGAGCTCTGGAAGGATGGTGAGTTGAGGAAGAATCAGCACTTCCCTTGTCAATGCTTAGTGTGTGAATCTATCTTACGTTGGGTTTCCTGTTCCTGTTATTTTTTTTCACAGTGCTTTCTTTCTCTTGTATTGTCTGGTTTGTTGACCTTTGTTTTTTACCTTCTCAAATCACTTGTTTCCATCCATTTCTTCCACTGTGTACTCCCTTTTTTTCTTCTTTTAATGGGTCTCAGAGGTGCAAAATTGTCAGATAGCCTATTTTTATCAGCGTTATCCTATTCTACACTCAGATTCGGGTGATGAGGCTTCTATTTAATGTCTTTATTCTTTCCCTCTTGCTCCTACTGTCTGTTTAAACATACTTATTTCCTCCATGAATCTTTTCATTCATCCATCAATTGCTCCTATTTTCGAACTTGAACAAAGCTGGTGTTCCAAAAATTCCCAAGCATTTGAGTTGCTTCTTTGAATTTAACCAGCTATGTGTGCAGTAACAAAATCTGGTCATCTTACTAATTATTGCTCTGTCACTGAACTTTCCTTTTCTCCCTCTGTGTAATAGTGTTGTTTGGGGACTCCAGGTGTTGATCATTGGTACTGCAACGATGGGTATATACTGCATGGGTTTGGTTTCGTTTTTTTGTATCACCACAAAAATACATGCCCACTGCAACTGCCAGTTTGTCACAGTCCTTACACACATATATATATATATAACATCACTACAACTACAATCTAAATGTATTAAGTTGACCAGCCCCCCTTCCGTTCACTGCGTTTTTGTTATGGTGTGTAATCTGTCCACGCTTCACCAACTTTGTCATCTTACTCCTGACTCCTGTTTTCCTCTGCATTCACTGAATGTTTGTGTTTTTTTTCACTTGTCCTGGTATAAAAAAATGCCTCTGCTATCTCCCTGGTGTGTTTACGAAGAGGAAGTGGAGACACAATAGTTTAATTCATTTGTCCTTGTTACATGTATTTGGTTTGAGTTTGTCTGGTTTTAGTATTCAAATTATTCTAAACCCCACTGGCTTCTTGTGTAATGTCTCTTTTTCTCATATTTTTCTATTTTTTTTTTTTTTTGTTTCCTTAAGTGGACCGCATTGTGGGTCTGGACAAAGTATCTGGCATGTCTGAGATGCCTGGTGCCTTTAAGACCCGGAAGGGCATGTTCCGCACAGTGGGCCAGCTGTACAAGGAGCAGCTCTCCAAGCTCATGGCCACTTTAAGAAACACCAACCCTAATTTTGTTCGCTGCATCATCCCCAACCATGAGAAAAAGGTATCTATTGTGTTCTTCATTATAGGAAATTTGTCAGGGAACCAAGACCCTTTTGAGGAACTGAGGATCTTAAACTGTATTTAAAGTAAAGGTACTAAAAACTGCATTTACTTCCTGGTGGGTGTTTAGGAAAAAAAAAAAAAAAGTGGGGAAATAAAGAAATTTCTAGTGTAGGAATTGAACTCTAGTTGTGTGTTCCTTCTTTTCATTTATTAAATTCATCACCTAGTTCATTGTACTAAACATGGTCCATATGAAATGAAGTTTATGCAAAAGAGACTGTTATTTAGCCTAGTTCATGTGGTTCAATAATTATTGGAACATTTTGGTGGAAAAGTGCTCCGAGCTACATTTCAGACTAGAGCCACATGTGTTTTGCAAGATTGCTCAGCATCAAATGCTCTGTTTTCTCAGGCTGGTAAACTGGACCCCCATCTGGTTCTGGATCAGCTGAGGTGCAATGGCGTGCTGGAGGGAATCCGTATCTGCAGACAGGGCTTCCCAAACCGCATCGTCTTTCAGGAATTTAGACAGAGGTAATATAAAAAATATAGCTTTTGGTTTTTCTTGTCTGAGAAGTATAAGGAAAAAATAAGATTCTGTCATGTGCCCCACTTGAAGGTATGAAATCCTTACTCCCAATGCCATCCCAAAGGGCTTCATGGATGGAAAACAGGCCTGTGTGCTCATGGTAAGAGGATCTATGCAGTTCTAGCTGACACCTACAATAACTAGTCCCTCAGTAGTGTTAATGATTGGTTAATGCTTTTCCTTTGCTGTCAGATCAAAAGCCTGGAACTGGATCCTAACCTGTACCGGATCGGTCAGAGTAAAGTGTTCTTTAGAGCAGGAGTGCTTGCCCACCTGGAAGAGGAAAGAGACATGAAGATCACAGACATAATCATCACTTTCCAGGCCTGGTGCAGAGGCTATGTGGCTCGCAAGTAAGAAGCGTTTAACACCACCCTCTGTTATTCTGCAGTTATGAAGCTTCTGTGTAGGAACTGCTGAAAATAGTATGAGTATAATCTGAGCTGACACTTTAATTCGACTGTGAGCAGGGCTTTTTCTGTATCTCAGCCTCTATTTAACCATATTGTTAGAAAGACATTGACCCAGTTAAACTCCTTTTATATAGTTTAACAAAATATAGCAGTAATCAAATGAAATAAGATGTATATTGAAATACAACATAATACACATAACGTGTGTTGCACTGTTAATCATTTTTTGTAGGGCCTTTGCCAAGAGACAGCAGCAGCTGACTGCAATGAAAGTGATCCAGAGAAACTGTGCTGCTTACCTTAAGCTCAGGAACTGGCAGTGGTGGAGGCTCTTCACTAAGGTAATTCTCAGTCTTCCTCAAGATCTTGGGTCCTGCATTTTTCATAATTACATACTTCCATTTTTTTTTTTCCCCTTTTCTTGCTCTTATTTCTAACCGTTTGCCCTCAGGTGAAGCCTTTGCTACAAGTGAGCAGGCAGGAGGAGGAGATGCAGGCCAAGGATGAAGAGCTGAATAAGGTGAAGGAGAAGCATTTGTATGCTGAGCAGAAGCTCCGCGATGTAGAGGAACAACAACAACTGGTAAATTTGGAGAAACCACATTCTCAGTTAACTTCATTTTCTGTTCCATGTCAGGAAACTGGACCCTACCCAGTTTCATCCATTACTTTTTTAGTGATGGATGATAAAGAGGGTACTTCAGATTCATAACATACAGGTGCTTGTTTATCCTTGGGTTAAGTTGATTGTGCAGCATGTTAAAGCTGTGTTTTTTGGTGTGTTTGCAGCTGGCTAGTGAGAAGATGGCCCTCCAGGAGCAGCTTCAGGCAGAAACAGAGCTGTGCGCTGAGGCTGAGGAAATGAGAGCCCGTCTGGCTGCCAGAAAGCAGGAGCTGGAGGAGATCCTCCATGACCTGGAGGCCCGTTTGGAGGAGGAAGAAGAGCGTGCCTCTCATCTCATATCAGACAAAAAGAAGATGCAGCAAAATATTGGAGTGAGTAGGAAAGGTTCACTCACTCTATGCACCCACTAATTTGTAAACATGTTTTCACTGTAAGTACGTTATAGAATGCAGAGGTTAAATCTCTTGGTGACTTTACTGACATTTGTCTGTACACAGGACTTAGAGCAGCAGCTGGATGAGGAGGAAGCAGCCAGACAGAAGCTCCAGCTAGAAAAGGTCACCTTGGAGGCCAAGATGAAGAAGATAGAGGATGATGTTATGGTTCTTGATGACCAGAACAACAAACTAAGCAAGGTTAGCATAAAGTTGGCATACACTTGATGAGTAGTCAGTTGGAGCAGTTGGATTACTCATCACGTATTGTTTTGGTAATAAATATACTGACTAAACTAAAATGGAGCTATTGATTAATATTACTATGCTCGATTTAATCCCTTCTGCCGAAGCTGCTCATGTTAACCCTTTGTGTGAATACAGGAGAAGAAGTTGCTGGAGGACAGGATCTCTGAGTTTACCACTAACCTGGCAGAGGAGGAGGAGAAATCCAAGAGCCTGCAGAAACTCAAGACTAAACATGAGGCCATGATCACAGACCTTGAGGGTAAGAAGAGAACGGGATGGGGGCATACAGTCATTAAGTATATGAGCATTTTTAGGTTGCGCTGATGTAAACACGACAAGGTTTAATCACGCTTTCAAACATTAGACTATTTTCTTTCTTATAATCCGTATTTGTTTTAATTTCCATCAGACCGTCTGCGCAGGGAGGAAAAGCAGCGCCAGGAGCTGGAAAAGAACCGGCGTAAACTGGAGGGTGACTTCACTGAGATAAACGATCAGATTTCTGAGCTGCAGGCCCAGATTGCTGAGCTTCGTGCTCAACTAGCTAAGAAGGAAGAAGAGCTCCAGGCAGCTCTCGCCAGGTCAGTTTCAATAATTGGTTGCCCTTGTTGCCCTATTGTGATTCCAACACTCAATGTTGTTATTGTAGGATAATTTAATCAAATGGATGATAAATAGATGTTTTGGACTAGAATAGAGTCCTCACGCCATTACTCAATTTAATAATTTTTGTTGATGTCCTCTTAAGGATTGAGAATGAGGCAGCACAGAAAAACCAGGCCCAGAAAAGGATCAGAGAGATGGAAGCACAGCTCTCCGAGTTGCAGGAGGATTTAGAGCTTGAGAAGCAGGCTCGTACCAAGGCAGAGAAACACCGCAGGGACCTTGGAGAAGAGCTGGAGGCCCTCAAGACAGAGCTTGAGGACACTCTGGATGTGACTGCTGCACAGCAAGAACTAAGGTAGAGAAAGAGCACCAAACCTGCACCCATTGCATTCCATTAACTAAATGAATTGATAATAAGAGTTTGGTTTCATGATATGACTTTTGTTGTGAATTGGCACTATATAAATAAAACTGACTTGAATTAATCTCTGCTCTCCCTCATCAGGACCAAGCGGGAGAGTGAAGTGACCCACCTTAAAAAGACTCTAGATGATGAGGCCAAAGTTCACGAACAGCAATTAGTTGAAATGAGACAGAAACACAGCCAGGCTTTGGATGAACTGAATGAGCAGTTGGAGCAAGCTAAAAGGGTAATTTTACATTTCTTAAGAGACTTTGTACATTTTTTTTGTTTTCTCCTTAGTAATGTAAATTTGTTTTTGGCTGCAGCAGTCATTAATCCCGTTCTTGCCTGTAGAACAAAGTGTCCACGGAGAAGGCCAAGCAAGCTCTGGAGTCAGAGAGAAACGAGTTGGCCATTGAGGTGCAGGCACTGACTCAGGGTAAGGCAGACTCTGAGCACCGCAGGAAGAAGGCTGAAGCCCAGGTCCAAGAGCTGCAGCTCAAACATTCAGAGAGCGAGCGCCAAAGAGTGGAGCTGGTTGAAAAACTGTCAAAAACTCAGGTACAACTCTTAAAATCAGACCAAATTTTCTGTGTGTTTGGTCTGTGATGTTGGTAACCAACTTAACACATGTGTGGCCATAATGTGATAACATTGCTGAAAATTAATTTAAACTTTATATATTAACAGAACTCAAAATGTTATTTTTTTTTTTTCCTGTTCAGAGGTTTATTTGTTGTTATTCCTACAGGTTGAACTGGATAACATAAATGGCGTGCTGAGTGATGTTGAAGGCAAGTCCATTAAGGCAGCAAAAGACTTCTCTACTGTGGAGTCTCAGCTGCAGGATGTTCAGGTACACACATATAACCTAAACTATCGTTATCTAACACTGGATGTGTTGGAGATTCGTAATTATTAACCAGTTATAAATGTATGTCTTTTTTGAATATGATCTTTTAAACTATTCCTCTTTGTATCTCTGCAAAGCCCCCAAAAAACAGAGAATTTTATAATTGATCAAAAATACATTAGCTGAATGTGAATCTTTTGAGTACAATAGCTAACAGTCTCAGAGTATGCACCCCACACTTGCAGCTCTGCACGGGCACTTTAAACAAAGGATAACTCTTTTAATAAGTGATTCAGCCTACAGGCACTCGACTGTTTAAGCCTGTGCCTCAAATACTAAAGTGGAGTCCTTATAGCATGAACCTTTGCTGCTTGTCACCACTCTCTCGCCCTTTCCTATCTAACTTTAGCTGTCTATTATCTAATGATTTCAAAAAATCTCAATCATTTTGAAAAGGGCTTCTGCCCTAAAATAGAGGGTATGTCATCTGTTATTTGTCTTTCATCCATCCATCTATACTAAATTTCTGTGTCCGGTGGCTATTTGATATATCAACTGGCAGAGAAGAAGGGATTGATACTTCCACTTCACAGTGTAAACCATGACCGGCTAATGACACAAAATTCTGCTAATGTGTAAATGTCCTGTATTTTATATAGCGCTTTTCTAGTCATTGTTGACCTCTCAAAGCGCTTTTACGTTCAACCATTGACAGACACATTCACACACTGATGGCAGTGACTACTTCACAGGGTGCCATCTGCTCATCAGGAGCGTTAACCATTCACACATTCATACACTGATGGCGCAGCATCAGGAGCAATTTGGGGTTTAGTGTCTACCTTAAGGACACTTCGACATGTTAACTGCAGGGTCTGGGATCGAACCACGAACCTTCCGATCACTGGACGACTACTCTACCATCTGAGCCACAGCCGCCCCGATGTATCCTCATATATTAGAAATCTCAAAATTTAAACAAAATGTCTTAAATTTTAAAGTATAAATTTGCCAAAATAAAATTATTAAATCAACTGCTAGATATATATCGCATGTTTGATTTGATTTGGATCAGTTTTGACGCCAGATGCCCTTCCTGACACAACCCTCACCATTAATCTGGGCTTGGGACCGGCACTAGAGATACACTAGCTTTATGACCCCTAGTGGCTGGTTTGATTGAGAGGAAAAGGAAACAGGAAGTAAGAGAAGATTTAAAGAGGAAGAAGAATGGAAGGTCCGTTGGTCCCGATGACATACCG
The DNA here is from genome assembly GCA_001698575.1 of Mola mola. Lineage (NCBI taxonomy): Eukaryota > Metazoa > Chordata > Actinopteri > Tetraodontiformes > Molidae > Mola > Mola mola. Next base: position 1,816,540 of record KV751337.1, read on the forward strand.
GTAAAGGTTTAGAAGTGTCTGGGAGAGAGGGCAGTTGAGTTTTTGACAGAACTGTTCAATGTGATCTTGGACAGTGAGAAGATGCCTGAGGAATGGAAGGAAAGTGTACTGGTGCTGATCTTTACGAACAAGGGTGATGTGCAGAGTTGTAGCAGCTACAGAGGGATGAAGCTGATGACCCACACAATGAAGATTTGGGAAAGATTAGTGGAAGCAAGGCTAAGAGAAGAAGTGATGATTTGTGAGCAGCAGTTTGGTTTCGCGCCAAGAAGGATCACTATAGCTGCCATGTTTGCTTTGAGAATGCTGATGGAGAAGTATACAGAAGGTCAGGCAGAGCTGCACTGTGTCTTTGTGGATCTAAAGAAATCTTATGACAGGGTGCTGAGGGAGGAACTGTGGTCCTGTATTAGGGAGTCTGGAGTGGCAGAGAAGTATGTTAGACTGGTGCAGGATATGTATGAGAGTAATATGACAGTGGTCAGGTTCGCTGTAGGAGTGACAGATGGCTTCAGGGTGGAGGTAGGACTGCATCAAGTATCGGCTCTGAGCCCCTTCTTGTTTGCTATGATGATTGACAGACTAACAAGTGAGGTCCGGCAGGAATCTTCGTGGATGATGATGTCTGCAAATGACATTGTAATCTGTCGTGAGAACAGGGAGCAGGTGGAAGAAAACCTGGAGAGGTGGAGGTATGCGCTGGAAAGAAGAGGAATGAAAGTTCGTCGTAGCAAGAAAGACTGCATGTATGTTAATGAAAGGGAGGCAAGTGGAACAGTGAGGTTGCAGGGAGCAGATGTGAAAAAGGTCAATGAGTTTATGTGCTTTGGTTCAACTGTTCAGAGCAACGAGCAACAGGGAGTGTGGTCAGTGACAAAAGAGTAGCAGCAAAAGTGGAAGGAAATGTTTACAAGAGGGTAGTGAGACCAGCAATATTGTTTGGCTTGGAGACAGTGGCACTGACCAAAAAACAGGAGACTGAACTGAAGGTAGTAGAGTTAAAGATGTTGAGATTCTCTTTGGGAGTGACGAGGATGGAAAGAGCACATCAGAGGGACAGCACAAGTCAGACTTTTTGGAGACAAAGTTAGAAAGACCAGATTGAGATGGTTTGGACGTGTGAAGAGGAGGGGCAGCAAATATGTTGGTAGATGGATGCTCAAGATGGATGCTCTTTGCCTCCCTCAAGCAAGAGGCAAAGAGGTAGACCTAAGAGGAGATTCATGGATGTGGTGAGAGAGGATTGGTTGGTGTGACAGTTGGTGTGAGGGAAGATGCAGAGAACAGGGAAAGATGGAGGATGATTCACTGTGACAACTCCCTGAAAAAGCAAGGTAAAGCCGAAAGAGGGAAAAGAAGTCTGCTAGATATTATTAAGCTTTGCATCTTCATGTTAACTACAGGAACTACTCCAGGAAGAGACACGTCAGAAACTGTCACAGAACATACGTCTGCGGCAGCTAGAGGATGAACAGAACAACCTGAGAGATCAGCTGGAAGAGGAAGAAGAAGCCAAGAGAAACGCGGAGAAGCAGTATATGATGGCACAGGCTCAGGTAATGAAATCGATGAACGCGCTCCCCCAACTACTGCTTACTTCACATGAGATATTTTTTTAACACATCTACTTCAGATTGATGAATGTTTGAGTGTCACCCCCTTTCCTCACAGCTTGCTGAAATGAAGAAGAAGCTTGAGCAGGATGCAGGTTGTCTTGAGAGCGCTGAGGAGGGGAAGAAGAGGATTCAGAGGGACCTGGAGGGAACAAACCAGCGCCTGGAGGAGAAATGTGCTGCCTATGAAAAGCTCGACAAAACCAAGACGCGTCTCCAGCAAGAGTTGGATGACCTGCTGGTTGACCAGGATCACCTGCGACAGATTGTCTCCAACCTGGAGAAGAAGCAGAAGAAGTTTGACCAGGTGAGATTAGGTGTTGCAGTATGTTTCAAATGGTTGTCCATCAAAGATAGATTTACCTAATGCTGCTTTTTAATTTGAAATTTTCTGACTGAGATTTGACATGGTCATCTTGCCTTTCCTTAGATGCTGGCAGAGGAGAAGAACATATCCTCTCGCTATGCAGAGGAGCGTGACCGAGCTGAAGCTGAAGCACGTGAGAAGGAGACCAGGGTGCTGGCACTAACCCGTGAGTTGGACTCTCTGATGGATATCAAGGAGGAGCTGGACCGCAACAACAAACTACTGCGAACTGAAATGGAGGACCTGGTTTCTTCCAAGGATGATGTTGGCAAGAATGTAAGTCTGAAAAATTAAACTGTTTTGGAGCTGTGTGGTCGTCATCATCCTCATTGCAAAAATAATCCTGCACCATTCTTACAGGTCCACGAGCTGGAAAAGGCCAAACGTGCAATGGAGCAGCAGCTGGAAGAGATGAAAACTCAGCTGGAGGAGCTGGAGGATGAGCTGCAGGCCACAGAGGATGCCAAACTGCGTCTGGAGGTCAACATGCAGGCCATGAAAGCCCAATACGAGAGAGACCTAGCAGGACGTGAAGAGATGGGCGAGGAGAAGAAGAGAGCACTGGTCAAACAGGTAATTACTGGCCAAAGCCTGAACCATACAAATGTTAACAAGCTTACTCTCCTAAATCAGGAGTGTCTTAATTGGTGCTAACCTAAATTGCTCTCCAGAAACAGAAATATGAGGCAGTGCCTCTCATTAGAAAACAAGCATAAAATGAAAATCTGATGCCATTTAATTAGCTAAAATCAATGATGATTGAATCCCCTTCTGGCTGTAATTGAAATGTTAAAAAAAGAAAAATGGATTCGAAGGCCTTGGGTTCCTGTGAAACAGGAGCAGCACCTTGTTCTGGGTAATGGGACAAGTCAAAAACACAAATGTGTATCCTTCAGGTGCGGGAAATGGAGATGGAGCTTGAGGATGAGAGGAAGCAGCGATCGGCAGCTGTGGCTGCTCGCAAGAAGCTGGAGCTGGACTTGAAGGAGCTGGAGGCCGGCATCGACATGGCCAACAAGAACCGTGATGAGGGACTGAAACAGCTGAAAAAACTCCAAGTTAGTCAGTCATTGAAATATCATCAATGCAATTTAAAAAAACAAACAAGTTTTTGAATGTTCACCGTTTATCCTGTTCCTGCAGGCCCAGATGAAGGAACTTTTCAGGGAACTGGAGGATACTCGCATGTCCAGAGAGGAGATCCTCAGTCAGAGCAAGGAGTCGGAGAAGAAGCTGAAAGCCATGGAGGCTGAAATGCTTCAAATGCAGGAGGTTAGCATCATTACCTCCTCCTCAAGCCTGATCTGTTCCCCTTCCTTTGTGTCACTCTTTCTAAACTTGGTCCTTTGTTCATTCATCCCCACACAGGAGCTGGCAGCTGCAGAGCGAGTAAAGAGACAGGCCCAGCAGGAGAGGGATGAGCTGCAGGATGAGATCAACAACCAAGCTGCCAAGAAGTATTAGAGCTATCAAACTACAGCTACATGTCTGCATTTCTCTTTTGTGTCCTTTCAACTCATCGTCTTCCCACCTTTCTACATGGTGTAGCACTCAGGTTGCAGAGGAGAGGAGACGGCTAGAAGCTCGTATTGCTCAACTGGAAGAGGAACTGGAGGAGGAGCAGTGCAACACCGAGCTGATCAATGACAGGCTGAAGAAAGCAATACTGCAGGTCAGTGCATTGTGTTGTAGAGCAGCTGGTCACAGTGTCAAGTTTCATCAATATATTTTGTTAATTCCAGAAGAAACGAGTTCGTTGAAAGTTCATTCAAAAACCCCAGTAATAGTGAAGGGTCTCTGTCTTTGTTTTTTAGACTGACCAGATGAGTGTGGAGCTGACTGCCGAGCGCAGCACCTCTCAGCGTGTGGAAGGTCTTCGTGCCCAGTTAGAGCGTCAGAACAAGGATTTGAGACAGAAGTTGAATGAGCTGGAGGCAACAGTCAAATCCAAGTACAAGGCCAATATCACTGCCCTGGAGGCAAAAATCGCTCAGTTGGAAGAGCAAGTGGACCAGGAAGTCAAGTAAAAGCCTACTTCACTGCATTTCCAATAAGGGTGGCAATCGCGGGGTAACTTATGATACGATTAATACGGAATAGGTGGCCCACGATCACAAAAATTTTGTGCCATACCGATCCTGCGATAGTCGATTCTATTGCATGACAATTGTAAATGATGGGCCACCACGCTGTTCTTTAATGAGCGCTGACTGGTACTGTTGTCAGTGTCCAGGTATGCGATCATTCCAGAGGGCAGAAGAGCTTTGCAGCAGAGCAAGTGTTTGTTACATTAGTTTGCGTGTCCGTAGTGTGTGTTAACCACGTTGTAGGGGTGGAGAGCCTTACAGTTAAACCCAGTGATGTACTATGTAATACCAGCAGCCCTCAGGGGGGAGAAAAGCTTTAAGTCAACATGAAGTAATGAAATCCATTTTCAAAGCAATATTAATGTGAGCTTTTAGGGCAGTAATTCAGGAGGCTTTGCATTTGACGAGTGCCAATGTGAGGAGCCATGAAATAGAAATGCTAATTAATCAAATTAAGAGGAAAATCAATATTTGGCACACGTGTAACAGTTGTACACTGATGACAATGATATGTCTATTTTGTCCCGCAGTCAGTTTTTAATTGGCAACATAATTTTTTCACCACTCGTTGACAACTGTAGCTTACATTATTAACTTTTTATGATGTAGGAGTGTACAGTTTTACTATTCTACTACTTTACTATTTCTCGTGTTATGAATACTTTTGGTACACTTTGATTGTATTACATCTGTATCATCTTGACATTAGTTGACATTATTAAACATAGTGTCTTTAGTCTCACCAGTGCTGTGTTCTTGCCTCAGGGAGAGGCAGGTTGCCACCAAGCTCGTAAGACGCACAGAAAAGAAGCTGAAGGAGGTCATCCTGCAGGTGGATGATGAGAGGCGCAACGCAGAGCAGCACAAGGACCAGGTCAGAGGTTTCCCTATTTTACTTTCTCGATAACTTACCTACAACATAAGTAAAATTGTAATGGTGCTAAAAAAAATAAGATGTTAATTCGAACACTGACTTTTAAACCACTTGGCCCACACATATTAAACTTAACGTGTAAAATTATAGGTGGACAAGTTGAATTCTCGCATGAAGCAGCTGAAGCGTCAGCTGGAGGAGGCTGAGGAAGAGGCCCAGAGAGCCAACGCCAACCGAAGAAAACTGCAGAGGGAGCTGGAAGATGCCACGGAGTCGGCAGACGCAATGAATCGTGAAGTCACCAGCCTCAAGAACAAGCTGAGGTAGGAGGAGGACATACCAATTCGTTAGCGTTCTTTCTTTTCCCATTTTCTATAGATCATGCTGGCAGTCCTTGAATTATAGTGTAGTTCTCCTATGAATGTAGTTGAAATTATTGGATCTCTGTTTTATCTTTATATTTTGTGTTTAGGCGTGCCGATTTGCCCTTCATACGCCGCACTGTTACCCGCACCGCCACGGAAAGTGACGACGAGAACGAAGCCAAGAGCGAAGCCTCTGAGCCCAAGCCTGAATAAACAGCCTCAGTCCCACTTCAGTTCTGTATCATAAATAGACCAACCCAAATTGATATATGACAACATATTACTGTACCTACTGAACTTAGAGGACCACAAACTAGAGACAGGGATTCAGCTGATTCCTCAAAGTTTAGTCTGTTCTCTTTAACACTGACAATCTATGCATTCTTAACACACTTTCACCCATACATAAGTCGGTTAACTTGGACAATCACCATCCTAACAAACATGTTTATTTCAGGCCAGAATTTTTTGTTTTGCTTCATCTTCATTCTCTGGGAAAAAATATTTTTATAAGGAAATATTCCAGTTGTAATAGTCCTGATCCAGGATCTATTTTTGTAATTGAAGGAATAAATATAAATGATGACAAATTACTGGAAGGGGGCCAAAGTAATATCTCATCTATAGAATTGTTTTTTGTGCAGAAATTTTTATAATGTTTAAAAATGCAAGTGCTTTGTGTTTATTATTCTCACGCCTCAGTTTATAATGAATGTTTATGCTGAAATGTATTCCCTCAGTTAAACTGCAGTTAGTTAGTTAAACGTGACTATGCTTTTGAGTTGAGTAATCTGATATGCACGCATTATGGAACCTTATGGAAACATGAAGTTGAGGGCAGGTTTCAAATAACACAATTGAAGACTCACTGACACACAACAAAAGAATTTAATTGGGACTGTGCTTAAATTCATAAATTAGCCAATACATTATAAAACCACTGCATTTGTGTGTTTCATTGATGGAAAAGCTTTGGGGGGGAAAAAAGCAACAAAAAAAACATGATTATGCTCATCTAGTGAATGCTCAGACTGCCAACACACACCGATGCCTTAAATACAGCTGATGTCTACTGGCCAGGTTTTTTTTTTTTCTTTCTGGGGTATGCATTGATATATGCATTGTTTTGTTTTTTTTACATTTATCACTATCGGTGTTTTGTCAATATTCAATGTAAACTTAAATTGGGGAAGTGGGGTAGCTTATTACTTGGAGCACACACTGTATTCTCAGAGCACAGCTTGTTGAAGGAAGAATAGCTGATTACGGGGCTTCGCAGAATCATGGGACGGTAGTATGTGGTCAGGTATTGAGCAGGATGATGTTAACCCCTTCACATTTTTTACTCAGGGGCAACTTTTGGCTCACACTGCTGGGAAGTGAGAGGAAAGTGTTTCTTACTTCAGTATAACAGCTCATGGCATATGTGAAACAGGAAAAGGAAAAGAAACCTGCACTTCCAAAAATGTGTATCTCTGTTTGTCCGCACCCCTGGAATGGCAATCATGTTGTTAAATGTTGGTATTATTGCAATTAAAGAGGCTTTCTAAACTACTGCTTGACCAATATTTTTTTAATTCCTTAATACTGGTTATCACAGACGTCACTAATGTCATTTGGAGGGAACGTGAAACTCAAGTTGATATTTCTGAAATAGTTCAATGTGACCAGCAGAGGGCAGTCACTGCTTTCTATCAGACTGGCCAAAGCACAAGCAGGTCAAACCGGTTTAACGTCAAATTTGTTTAACAGGATAGAGAGATTTATGTGAGAATCTGTCCATTTTTAAGTTACAAGACAGTCGTAACCTAACGCTTCCATTCATGACTTCATCGAAGTATTTGTTTCTAAAGTAAACTATCGTTACTACAACTTAAATTCTGAAACGAATAAGGATTAAAAATCTGAATGTAAATTGATTCGACGTAGGAGGCTTTCAAAGTAAACTCAATTTTTACTCCCGTGATATTATACGTTTATTCCCCGCAGTGGAAACCCTCGGGGCTGTTTATTATACTCGACTCCTCCATTGATTGGTTGAAGGGTAACGCCTCAGTCCGTCGGCTGGCCAATTAGAAGTGACGAGGGCGGTGGTTGGCCGTCATCAAACAGGGAACCGGTCAGTTGAATTGTGAGACATCTAATTTTCATGCGTACTACGACACTACGGTGCTCATGGAACAGGAGAGGGTAAGGTGTGTCTGTAGAGGTAGTTCAATCTGTTAATGTTAATGTATTGATCTAATTTATTTTGGGGGGTCCTCGGCGGAAGGACAACTTCGCTTGGAGAAAGAGATGCAGAGCCGCTGACCTTTAGAAGAACAATAAGAAAACTATTATAATCACACCACTAGCTTCTCTGTTTTGTTTATGTGTGTTTTCTATCTGTGTTGACCCCTTGAAAACCGGTGGTTTCAATGTACATGTTTGGTGTGAGCAAATTACATGTTGTCACCGTGTCTCTACATTAACCACAACTTTATACTGACCTCACAAAAGTTCATTGGTCAGAAAAGAAAAGCACAGTTTTTAATAGTGCATGTGATGAATCAACTCATGCACTGAATTAGTACCTCATGTGAAACTCAGAGCAGAGACTAATCTCTGTTAAGATTATGAACTGTTCAGTGTGGAGAGTGGTCAGAAATTGGAAGCATAGGGTCAGTCAGTTGATCAGTATATTAAGCCTGCTTGTTGTTAATTATGTGCAGCCTGACAGAGACAGCATGACTAGGGCAACGCTTCATTTTTAAACATTTAGTCTTTCGTGAAAGGCCACCTCTGATTGATCCTCTTCTACTAGGTGTGCAATCTTGTCAGTGACACATTAAAAACGAAGAAGAATCAGATGGTCGTCGTCCTGAAAATCTATGGAACTGTCACTGGTGAGTTATGCACAGTCTTTTTTTTTTTTTTTTTATCTGAAAGATGAGGTTTGGTTTTCATCTTGACACAATCATAACCTATTTTACAACCTTCTTTCTGAGGTGGTTGGAGGGCAGCAGATAGACTGATGTAACAAGTGTATGTTGTAATATCACAGTTGCTGCGAGGTGAACGTGATACCTTTATTCTGCGCATACGCGTTATGAAAATGAAATTTCATTCGTCATTAAAAGTTTGTTTTATTTTGACGTATTTTTTAGAAACCCACATAACTTACAGAAAATCCCTTCTAATGTTAAAAAACTTTAAAAAAAAATGGACACTGTTAAAAGGGCAAATAATGGGGAATCAGTGTCTGTTTAGGACTTTTGATATTACATGCAAAATTTGGGTCACTGATGGTATCACTGCACAAATTGCACTACAATCTTACATAACTACTATGCAATACAGTTTTTAATGTCGTTATTTTGGTGTGAAAATAATTTTATAGCTTAGTTTTGAGACAAAAAGTTATTAGTGATATTAATTCTGTAAATTACATGATTCTAGCTGCCTCTTGTTCATCTTTCATTATATCCTCACTCTTTCTCTTCTTCTATACCTCCTCTCTTTTTGTCTAAGGCTCACCCAGCTGTTAAAGCCTTCATGTGTGGCTCACTCAGTGGGACCTGCTCCACGCTGCTTTTCCAGCCTCTCGACCTTGTCAAGACCCGCTTGCAGACTTTGCAGAGCAGCAGGCAGCCTGGGTGAGTGTGTGCATGCGCATGCATACACACACACACACACACACACAATGAATATTACTGGCTTGCATCAATTGTTTTCTGGTCTTGTGACCTCCAAAATCAGCTATATTCCCCAAATAAACTCATTACAAAGTTAAATCTTGTGTCACACATGGGCCCCACTTTTAAGGCAGAATTCAGACGGAATTGGTGGACTTTCTGCTTGCTAATCCGAGTGCTCCTCTTCTAGTTTGGGCAGAGTGGGGATGGTGGCTGTGCTCTTCAGCGTGGTGAGGACAGAGAAGCTCCTGGGACTGTGGAAAGGCATTTCACCTGTAAGACCACCCTATGTTTTCTTTTCTCCATCCAGCTGTCTCATTCAAAGTCTTCCATGTTACTAAAAACAAGTCTTTCGCTCTTACTTTTCTCTGTCACTCTTCTTCTCTACTAGTCCATTGCTCGGACCATCCCAGGAGTGGGGATCTACTTCAGCACTTACTACTCTCTAAAGCAGCACTTCTTCCCAGACAGAAGCCTGAGGGCCATAGAGGCTGCGCTGCTTGGAGGTGGGGCCCGGACTGTGGCAGGGGTCTTCATGCTGCCAGTTACTGTTATCAAGACACGCTTTGAAGTAAGCATTGGCAGATGTGTGTTGAAAGATTTTTTTCTTAATAGCCCCATAGTGTAACTTAAGTCAGCTTTTCCCTATTTTGTGATGAACCCCAAAATCTTGTCTGATGAAGCAACTTTACATCAACCCATTGATTTTAATACATTTTAAAAACATACAGCATGTGAACGTAGAAGATTTTACAGTGTTTTTACTACAATTGAATTGTCAAAGTATTGGTTTGTTTGATCAAGCTTAGATTTGTACCAGCTACAACTGGAGTAACACCTTTCAGCCCTGTTAACTGTTCACATCTACTGTATCTACTCAGTATATGTTTTTCCAACTAGAATTCGAAAAATTTATTTTTCGATCATCTTCGATCACCACCACTGTATATGAGATATGAGGCCACTTTTTAATGAAGATATATTATTATAGATATGTACATTTCTGAATGTCCAGCTAGCTAGTCCATATCATGAAATACTTTAAACCGTAGCACAGGTACATGAAAGGCGCCTATTAGTCTGCTGGAATGAGACTCAATAGTCAAAATGTCCAGACTATAAATCAGTATAGCCCAGAACAACAAGCACGGTGTGTTTTAGCTTTGTTTGTTGTTTGTATTAATGTATGTATACTGTACATTGGTGTTATTGCTCATTAATATATGTGTTTGCGCTTCAGTGTGGCAGGTACAACTATAGGAGTGTGACAGGGGCTCTCTGCTCTGTGTGTCGGACCGAGGGTCCAACAGCTCTGTTCTCTGGGCTGATGGCTACTCTCCTCAGAGATGTTCCATTCTCTGGCATCTACGTCATGTTCTACAGCCAAACCAAGGCCATGCTGCCTAAAGGTGAGAAAGACCCACAGATCAAAACGAGTACCTGTCTCTCTTTTTTAGGCTCTATTTTCCTTGACATTTAAAATCGTAAAGCTAAACAGGTGATTGTTTTAGCGTCCATTTGAATTAAATTCCTCTGTCTGTATTCAATCAAGACATCAGCATGTCTGCTTCGGCCCCCCTGGCTAACTTCAGCTGTGGGATCCTGGCCGGTATATTGGCCTCTTTGATAACCCAGCCTGCAGATGTGGTTAAGACACACGTCCAAGTGAAGCCACAGCTGAGGACGGCGAAGGCAATTGGATACATCTACATGGTGACTATCTCACTCCTCAGTCTTTTACATGGATTATTATGTAACAGCATGTCTTCTGGACAGGAACCGGTTATGCTTTAACTGAACAGCTGCCCTTGCGTGATAACTATTAATGATTATATCTGATGCTTGTACTTCCTCCTCCATCTTACCCTCTCTCTCTCTCTCTCGCTCTCTCTCTCTCTCTCTCTGTCTTTCTCAGGAAAATGGCCTTCAAGGGTTCTTCAGAGGGACAGTTCCACGGGCACTGAGGAGGACCATGATGTCCGCCATGGCGTGGACCCTGTATGAACAGATGATGGCTCATGTCGGCTTAAAGTCATGAACGATAGAGTCAATGAGAAGCTTGTTATGGAAAGAAAAATTGATTTAAGTGAAGTCAGTGAGTGAAAACACAGTAATGAGTGGGCAAACAGGAAATGCCAAAGTGCCAAGACGCCTGATGATCCGCTAATTTGCATTATTTCACCACAAGAAGCAACGCAGACAGCTGAAGTGAAGGAAGCATATACTTCACGTCTTAATGCCTAACACCGTGGAGGATTTGTTCCATGTACTTTGCTGGGTGATGTTCTAAGTCCAGACCTTTTTGGCCCGTCCTTTAACTTATAAATAATATAGGTACGCTACAGTGATATTTATTGCACTGTGCTCATAAGTATTTAGAATAAGAATTTCCATGTTTTAGAAAGGCCTCATTGAGAACTCCTGCATCTCTGTGGAACATGTAATCTTTAAAAGACTCTAGTAAAGTAAGCCATTATCACTCAGGACAGAGTCCCAGATAAGCACACACTTCTGTAATGCACTTTAACCCCCTACGCCTGTCGCGGCACACTTAAAAACATTTAGAGCCTCTTACATGTCTTTCCAATAACAACGTGTATTCTGCTATTGTGTATAAGACAAATATGTTGCAGTGAATTCTTGAAAAGTTGTGATTTTGATTTTTTTGATATTTCTTTGAAACTTATTTTCATGCAAAATGTTCTTTTTTTTTTTTTTTTAATTGTAAAGTTTTTCAGCTTTTTAAGAATGTTTAAGAAAATAAATGACTGTACAATATGTCTGTTTGGAACATTAACACATTTTTATAGTGTGACAGAGTGATTCAGCAGCCTCTCATTTCTGTCTGAGGCCTGTCTGACCTCTGAAATTCATAATGGTGCACTGAGATCCTGACCCAAACTACACAGGGATCATTATGGCACAACAGACTTAATATTAAACTTGTGTGTGTAAGCACCAGAATACATTATTTTTGATCATTTCAGTTGTCTTTATTGGTCAGATAGCAGTGGTAGAACTGAAATGAATGCGTGAAAATAAATAACCACTGACACAATGGATAACAAATTTAATTAAAATAAATAAAGCTCTCCTACAATAAAGTTCAAGAACCAGCAGGGCCTGATCTTTATTTGGCATTTTTTTCTCACATTTATTGGACAGGAGATAAAACAAAAGCTTAGTGCCTAGCTGTGGTGTAACTCTTTCATTAGAGTGGAAAGACATGTTGCTCAGCATACTGCCCTAGACTGCCAGGCTGTGAAGTCCAAAGATTTATCATGGTGCTGTTCGACAGAGCAAGTGTAATATCATCAAATTGGAAATAAAATTAATTGTCATGGACAGGAAGGCTGAAGTGAAATATTAAAGTATTTCAGGTGAACAATCTCTTTAAGTTTATTGATTAAAGATCAACTATGTAGAAAAAACAGGTTTTAACTATATTAAAGCTTGCGGATCTCTTATGATTCTAATTTGTCTCTATGGTGTTGGTCCTTTCAAATGAGTGTGTGACTGTCGAACATATGGATAGTATGCATAATTTGAGAGGCTGCAAACAAGGTGAGAGTCTGCCAGTGTCTGCAGAGTGAGCATGATGAAATAATAATGTATATATTTAGTGACCATGACTATTTCAAACCTGGATTTTTCTCATTACTATAATGACAATAACTCCAAAACATGTTATTTGACCACCCATGCCTCCTTATTTGGAAGACCCCTCATCTCGGTTGTCCTCTATATTAATCCAAACACAAGTTTTAAATAAACACAATAAACCTTTGTATCTACCTATTGATTGCATTGAGTTTCAAAAACTTGTCATTTTCGTCGTTAAGATCTTAAATTTTGTGTCCTTGCGCATTCACATTATTTCTCAACTCGCCCTGTCACCGAGTACATATTGTGTTGCCTTTGCCTGGAATTCTTTATCTCTAGCAAATATGGTTGCAACAAAGGTCAGTCTTTCACCGTTAAGTCAACGTCTCAGCATTGTCTTAATATGGTCTTTCCATCCCCATTGTCTTAATATGGGATACCCATCCGACCGAAGCTCCGACCTCTGCTTAACACCACTCCCGTTACCACAGCACGCGGCACGGAGCCCCATCTGGTGGCGAACCGGTGCAGCTACAGCAGACTCATCCACAACAACCAACCAATCACAAGCTTGAAAATGTGGTATTTATACACGTCACTTCCTTCCAGCGTCCTCTTTTTTCACCGTGTAGTCGGGCTTCCATACGGCGTTGTTTCGTGGTGAGTTTTTTTACGGTCATATGGTAGGAATAAACATCTTACTGACGTTAGCCGGACAACACGACGGTAGATAGGCCAATAGGTATGCTGTAGGGGAGCAGGTGACCACTCTGTCATATCTTTAACTTCTTAAATTATCCCCGGGTGGATAATGCTAACGTCACAGCTAGATTGCTAGCCTTCGACACGCGCTCGTCTTGTAGTGAGTTCCCCCTCGCGCCTGACTAAAAATACTAATCGACATAGTCGCACTTAAAATTAAATCACAAATCTACCACGATAGGTACAAGTGGCGCAGATTTGTTTTTAGCGTGTTTTTTCGACTAACTATCGGCCTGAAAGCCTAGTTGGTGTCCTATTGTCCAGGTGGAATTCATGTTAACATCACGCTAGATGAGGCTTGTCGGGTTCACCTTTTTTAGTGGATGTAAGCCGACCCCTCTTAACCAGAGTTTATAGGCTTGATGTATGAATGAATTGAGTCTTAAGATGGTTATTCAGACACGCTGATAAACTTCACATTCCTCTCCCCAGCTCTCCCATCTAACTCGTAACGCAGGGAAAGTGGTCACGATGTCCGGAAGTCTGGATGTCCTTCAAATGAAGGAGGAGGATGTACTGAAATTCTTGGCTGCAGGAACCCATCTTGGAGGTACCAACTTGGACTTCCAGATGGATCAGTATGTGTACAAGAGAAAAAGCGATGGTGAGTGGTGAAAGAGGGTGTAGTAAGTATTGAGTGATCTAATGTGTCAAACCTAAAATTTAAGCGCTCTGCACCCTGGCTATACTCGGATGACTGAAATATCTGTTCACAAATGAATCACCAGGTATCTACATCATCAACCTTAAGAAGACCTGGGAGAAGCTGCTGCTGGCTGCCAGGGCAATTGTTGCCATTGAAAACCCAGCTGATGTGTGTGTCATCTCTTCCAGGAATACTGGACAGGTATATACTTTAATGTGAGGTCTAAATTGTCTTATACTGTAGTGATTGCTGCAATGGGATATAATACATTAACTACAATATGCACACTATTAAAACCGGGCGTCATCGTTGATGTTCAGGTGTCGGAAGTGTGTGAGATTGAGCGGGCCAGGTTTTCGCTAACACCATGAGGACTGCTGTCCCATGACTGGGGTTTGATAGTGACCTGAGCCACAGTTAATTTTGTGACATAAAATTGAACCATCAGAAGTCGGTGCTTTGAACGTATCTATTTTTTTTTTTTTTTTTTTTTTTTTTTTTCCCCCCCTCCCCTGCCTCTCTCGGCCACTACAGAGAGCTGTGCTGAAGTTCGCCTCTGCTACTGGTGCCACCACCTTCCATGGTCGATTCACTCCTGGTACATTCACCAATCAGATCCAGGCAGCTTTCAGGGAGCCCCGCCTTTTGATTGTCACCGACCCCCGTGCTGACCATCAGCCACTGACTGAGGCTTCTTATGTCAACATCCCTACTATTGCTCTGTGCAACACTGATTCCCCTCTGAGATATGTAGACATTGCCATCCCCTGTAACAACAAGGTGAGTGATGAAAAACAAGTTGACTTAGTGACTATCTTTTCTACTGTCTTCTTGCACACTGTTAGAGCCCGGCGCTGCCCTGTCTGTGTGGTGTGGGGCGTAGGATGTGTGCTAAAAAAAAATGCTTGGCCTCCCTAACTCACCCCCATTTCTGAACCACATGGGGATTGGTGCAGAAGTCTTGCCACAAAACTGTCTGAAGATGTTTATCTTTTTATTATGGAACATAGAAGAGAATCCCAGCAGGTTTGAATTTTACTTTGTGGTTAACTGTAGCCTTTGTACATTACAGGGTCACCACTCTGTTGGTCTCATGTGGTGGATGTTGGCTAGAGAGGTACTCAGGATGAGGGGAACTATCTCAAGGGAGCACCCGTGGGAGGTTATGCCTGATCTGTACTTCTACAGGGACCCTGAAGAGGTGAGACATGGAGTTCATCCCCCAATGTACAGTGGCTGGAGTTTGCTGTATAGAAGGGTTAGGAGTTGACTAGCACTGTAATGCATGCATTGTTAATACAGATTGAGAAGGAGGAGCAGGCTGCAGCTGAGAAGGCTGTTGGAAAGGAGGAGTTCCAGGGGGAATGGAGTGCCCCTGCAGCAGAGTTCACTCAGCCTGAGGTGGCTGACTGGTCTGAGGGTGTTGCTGTACCATCTGTGCCCATCCAGCAGTTCCCTGCAGGTATGTTATCTTTTGGTTAGACAAAAGTTCATTTATTCAGACTTTCCAAAACTGGTGGGAGGGTTGTAACCTGTAACTCTTGTGTTCCAGCGGCTCCAGCTGTGAAGACTGAAGTGTTTTCTGGTAAGTATGTAAAAATGTCAAATTCTCAACACATGTATTCTCTATGCTTAACCTGTCCTTTTCCCTGCAGAGGACTGGAGTACCCAGCCTACCACTGAGGACTGGTCTTCTGCCCCCACTGCTCAGGCATCTGAATGGGGTGGTGCTGCTGCTTCCGATTGGTCTTAAATCGTCTACTCTAGCAACAATAAAAGTGTTTTTTACGCTTGACCGTTCTGTTGATTCATTTGATATATCCTGAACTTCAGTACGTTGGACTGTTTGTCCTCCTAAACATTGAATGCAGCTGAAGACTGAAAACCAGAGAAATGTTAAAAAAAAAAAAAAAGGTACTTAAATAGCATTTACTGTATTCTGCGCTGTACAAAGCAATATCTCACTGGCATTAGCTTTTCATGCAAAACTGATGTACTTTGGTTACTTTTTATTACACCTTTACCAAACTTTAGGCCATTTTGAGTAAGATTTGCACTCTAAATGGAGCACAGGCACACAGCCACACATATCTGTCAGCTCCAGTAGGTCAAAATAAGAATTCACACTTGACTGGACATTTGCTTCCTATGCTGGATATTGTTAGGAACATATAAAACATTTGGTAACTTGTGTAAAATCATTATCTGCACTTGGATTAACCTGGACATGTTTCAGAAACAGGAAAATCTTTACATTAGGAAGGTCACCTGTGCTGAAAACAATTAAATAGACAAAAAGACCTTAAGGACAGTAGAGAGACTGATTTTTCAAGAGAGAGAGCCTCTTGTCAGCAGTTCACTATTTTTCCGAGAAGCTGTTTGAGTTTGTGTGTGCACATAAGTTTGATTAATGAACATAACTTTGTAGTGTTTTGTCTATCGTGTGTTGCTGGAGTTGCAGCGCACTCAACTCTCGGCCTATGTAGAAAAGTTCCAATGAATGAGCCCTGCCTAAATCAGCTTGAGAGCTCTTTCCCATCTATTTAATATGCATGGGATTATTTTAATGTGATGTGACAACAATACACATCAGGTCTACTGTGAATGTTCTATGGTTCAGTTTTCAAGAAGAAAAAACTGAGGTTGCCAATACAATACATTTGTGGGAATGTTAATAAGCAAAAATCACGATTAGATTTAGTCCTAAGGTCCATAACATTTCATGAATGAGTCTCAATAAGTTTCCTGTGAACCCCAGATTTGATGCTGTTGCTAGATGTTGTGGCTGGCTCCTTTATGCGCCAACATAAAATGTCTGTAAGCGAATATGAACTTTATGTTCATCGTAGCCCAGCTAATAGGTGATCTCAAACTATATATTTCCTACTATTGATTATTGAGGCACTTGTGTTTATCTAACAAAATTCTAATTTCTGCAGGCTAAAATCTTCTGAAATCAAGGTCTATCCGCATTATTTTTCCCCCACATGAACGTTCTGCAGTGTTAACATACATTATTAAGAACCCAATAAGTATTTTTTCCCCATAGCAAATGCATAAGATAACAATGTTTTATTTCGATGGATACTAATTGGTGTTTCTGGTTTAAAATAAGATTTGATCGTTACTCTTATTAGATTGAACATGATTATTACTTGCCTTCATGCTTCCCCTGAAAGCACTTTGCACACTCTATAGAGGCCAGATTGTACATGATACTTAGTATATTTTTTAATTTCTGGTATTTTAGTTTTTATTCATCCTTTCTTATACTGTGAGTTGACTTATTTTGGTACTTTTTACCCTGCGCTGCTACTTTCACTTCTGTACTGCTCTATCAACCTGGATTCCTCCCGAGGAGGACCAATAAAGGTACATTTCTCTCTCTCTAAAAGAGTCGGACCCCTCAGTGCTATCCCCACGTTCCTTATGGGCGGCCCTGGTACTTCAGTACTTTCCTTCACCAAGAACACTTTTTTTTCGTCTCAGTAAGATGACATTTTGGGAATTTGTTATAAATTTTTAAATTTTCTTTAACCTGTTTGGGGGTCAACTTTGTACTGCGAGGAAGTTTAGTACTTTGCGTGTTTTTGTGTGTCTGTTCAGCATTTTGTTGCTCCTCTCTGGTCATTTTAACCAGAGATTAACTTTTAAACATTCGACAGTCCTTTCCTGATACGTATTCTCCGGTTTTCATAGACTTGTAAGGTTTATGGAGATTTTGGTAGGATGCGCAGCGGCTCTCTATGGGATTTTACCCGAGACGCAGACGGGGGAAGCGCGCAGGCGCGCTCGTCAAACACAGGCAGCGGGGATTACGTACCCCACTCTCGTCTATTCACCTGGAGAATAAGATGGAGGAGCTACCGCTTCTCAATTCAAAAAACTCGGACTTTGTCAGATCTGCTGCCCTGTGCTTCACTGAAACCTGGCTCGGTGAACACATCCTGGACCGCGCACTATGGCTGCCGGGATTCCAGCTTTTCAGAGCATTGAGCTCTCTGGAAATTCGAAGGGGGCCGGACTCTACTACATAAACGAAGGTTGGTGTACAGATGTCACAGTGTTGGAGACGTGGCGCAACCTTCACTTGGAGACTCTTATGATAAACTGCAAACCATTTTATTCAACGCGGGGGTTCTCATCGTTCGCTCTGGCCACAGCTGGCGCCTCATCTTCACCCGGATCTTTAATCAATGTCTATAGCTGTGTGAAGTGCCATCCTGCTTCAAGCGCTCCACCATCATCCCAGTCCCCAAGAAGCCCTCCATCACAGGATTAAATGACTACAGGCCTGTTGCCCTGACATCCATGGTCATGAAATCCTTTGAGAGACTGGTGTTGAGCCACCCGAAGGACATCACAGGAGGCAGCAGGTGAGACTGGGGAACATCACATCCAGCACCCGGACCATCAGCACTGGTGCCCCCCAGGGATGTGTCTTCTCCCCACTGCTCTTCTCCTACATCAATGACTGCACCCCACCTCAGTGAAACTCCTGCAGTATGCGGACAACGCCACAGTCATCTGTCTGATCGAAGACCGTGACAAGTCCGCATACAGAGGGAAGTATTTGGTTCACTCGTGTAGTCAGAACCACCTGGAGCCTAACCTACTCAAGACTGTGGAGGTTGTGGTGGACTTCAAGAGAAGCCCCCCGACATCACTTCCACTCAACATCCCCAACAACACAGTGTCTGCTGTGGACACCTTCACGTTTCTGGGATCCACAATTTCTCGGGACCTGAAGTGGACCTCCCACATAGACACTGTCTGGAAGAAGGCCCAGCAGAGGTTATAATTCCTACGACAGCTCAGGAAGTTTGACGAGCGTCAGGAGCTGCTGATCACCTTCTACACCTCTATCGTCCAGTCTGTCCTCTGCACTTCCATCACTGTCTGGTTTTAGATCGGCCACCAAAAAGGACAGGAACAGACGGCAATGGACAATCAGGTCTGCAGAGAGGATCATCGGGGCCGACCTGCCCTCCACCCAGGACCTGTACCGATCCATGGTCAGCAAACGTGCAAGTAACATCTCTGCGGACCCCTCACACCCTGCAGACAAACTGTTTAAAGTCTTTCCCTCTGGTAGGCGTAACAGAGCACTGTACGCCAAAAACATGCGACACAGAGACAGTTTCTTCCCCCCAGGCTGTTGCTCTGATGAACTCTTACCAGTCACAGAGCATCAGGAAAAATCATCTCTTACATTGTACTGGACAGAGACTTCTATCTTTAGTCTATTTATTTTATAATTTATTCTATTTTGTGTATTCTGTACATTGAAAGCGAAGCTGAACCAGAGTCAAATTCCTTGTTTGTATGCACAGTACATTTCTGACTTGCTCACCGACTACAACCTCATAAGGCCCTAAGGTCAACAGGCAGCGTTCTTCTGACTCTCCCCAGAATCAGATCAAAGACTGGCAAGGCAGCCTTTTATGAATTGTAGTCTTTTATTCTGGAAGCTGCCTGTTGATCTGACATCCATCATTACAATTTCCACATTCAAATGCAAACTAAAAACTTACCTTTTCTTCCAGGCCTTCAGTTGTGTGTGCATGTGTGTTTCTGCAGTATGGTTGTCTGTGACTGAGCATATGCAATTGGAATGTGCCGCATTGATTGATTTTCCTTTGTCTAGTATATATTGATGTATAATACCTGTTTTGTGTTTCATGTTTTCCTCTGTTGCAAAGCATAGAGCAAACAGGAATTTCTCTGAATGAAATTAACTATGTCAATATGTAAATAAAACTGCCATTTCAATATTGCTATAGAACACAGTGAAAATTGCAATCTCCAGCTTTACCAGAAAGTAAATTGAATAAAGGAATAACTTTTATACAGATAAATCAACAACGATCAATAACTGCAAGGGTCATCCAATAATATCGCCTTTTAAGGTAAGCATGATCAAATCTTTTGTCTCCACATCTATATTGCTGAAGTTGACGTCAAAGTGTGAAATCGATTTTAAGGAAGAATTTCACTAAGGAGGACGGAGAATGGAACGCGAATTTTTCCGATGTGACTATCAACCACGTCAAACGCGCTATCGATACGATTTGTGCTCACAATACACAGTGGCGAAGCATGCAGCGGTCCGAGGATCCCGCCTGTTTTGAAAAATCGTCTCCAGCACGTTCGCGCTAGTCTGTCAATTGGGCGTGTTTCAGCTCCGCCATTGGACAGACACTCTTCTTCTTCCTCCCCGGCTTCCGCTTTCTTTTCATGTGCACGCCCAGCCACTGAATAATGATAATAATGATCAAGATGGCTACTACAGATTCCTCCTTGCGGTAGCTAACCACCAATTTAATGGAAGCACTCAAAACTGCGATTTCCCATGGTTCACGTCCCTCGTAGGTGACGGGGTCGGTGTCAGGAATACTACTGTATGAATTAGTACGGGCTGGGAGGGGATAACAAATAATTGCAGCACTCATTCTAAGGGAAGCTAGCTTGAAAACCCACTAGCTAGCTGTACTTGTCGACCATCTCCAGATTTAGCCTTTCCAGCCAGGCAGCTCGAAGGAGCGCGGCGTCACCCGTATCGTTTGCCCGGTCGGTCGGACGGACGGACGGACGGTCAGCGTCAAATGGCAGAGCCAAGGAAAGTGCCGTTCGTCACCATATCGTCTTTCAGCACCTCGCCGACGAACCCGGACTACAGCAAGAAACGCCGTCGCGACGACGAGGCCATCGACGTCACTTTTGGGAAAGATGGAGGTGAAAGCGATGCGGCGCTCGGGTCAGGAGGTGGTGGAGGTCTGTTTGGGGACAGGAAAGCAGCGGCGGCCGAGATCGAGGAGTCGAAACCTACCGTCCGTCTCAACCTACCACTGACCGAACCAAATGAACGGGCGTCCGCTGAGTTCAACTACGGCGAGCTGGTCCACTCAACTCTCACTCAGGTTCGAAGAGAGTGGAGACGCGCTGTTCACAGGATGGGCCTAAGCTGCTATCACCTCAGCACGGCTACAAACTGTGCACATGTCACGCGTACAAATGCGTTTGTTTACTCCTGTTCCTGGTTTGCGTCTGTTTATATATACCTAATAACTATTTTCATGCTCAACGTTTAGATTCTGGATGAATAAATTGAGAAATGAGCTGCAAGTTTTTAGGTTTTGGAGAAAAAGTTGCGCGATGAATTGGTCACATTTCCTTAAGCGGAAGAATTGAAATCGAAAATGTTCAGGCAGACGCTAAGATATCCGGAATTTTAGTTCCTCTTATGCGTGTAACTCCAGAAACACTACTGCTACTCCACTGTTAGACCACTGTTGTTGTCATGTTTGATGGATGGGAGAGATGGAAAAGGCTCAACTGTTTATACATTACAAAGGGCCAATATCACATCTTATGACAGTTGTGTAACCATTGTTAGACTTATAGTATAAACTAAAGATATTTATATCTTTTAAATTTGTTCCAGTTGAATGGCATTGTATCTCCATCAGAGTCATAAATGCTTTGGAGAGGTGGAGAATATCAGAGTCAAAAGTCATGAGCTTTGAAAATCATCCTATGATCATGCAATTTACACAATTATTACACAATTTTGTGTTTTCTTTTGTTTTCTTGGGCATAGTAATACTTCTTGTGCTGCAAGCTCACAATGTCCATATCCACCTGTAATATAGGCAGCCTCCTTTCATTCCTGTGCCAATCTGTATGTTTCATTTAGGTAAAGCTTGCAGGTTCAACAGTCCCTAAAGGACTCACTCCCCCCATGGACCCCAGTGACCCCTTTGCTGATGATGACAGGGAGAGGCAGGAGGTAGAAGAGTTAGCCAGGAAATTTGAGAACAAATATGTGAGTATCAACATTTCCTCTTTCTTTTTAATACATAGATAAGGCTGCATGTACATTGGTTATGAAGGTTTACTTTTTGAAATGTGCTCTCTGTGCCCCCCCTCTCTGCAGGGTGGTGGTGGCGGCTCAAAAAGGAAGAAAAAGGACAGGATGCAGGATCTCATTGACATTGGCTATGGCTATGATGAGAGCGACCCTTTCATTGATAATTCTGAGGCTGTAGGTTCCCTTTTTGCCAAAGCGTGCACATCCCGTTTTGCTTTACTTATATGTCATTTTTATATTTCTTATTAGTAAAGAAAAAGAAACAAGTGTATGTATGCATCTGCAATCCTTTTGGATTTTTTTAAAGATCTGTGTTGTCCTTATGTTATTAGCTGAAGCTCTCCTGAAACTGACATCAGCATAGTTCCGTCCACCTCCATCTTATCACCATGAACATGTTTGATAGAAAGTCATGCATTGTGTACTATTTCCAGTTTCCACCTACTATTATTATTGTTTTTTAAAGCAGAAGTAACAAGTCTGTGACACTAATTTGTCCTGGAAAAAAAAAGAAAGATTGTGTTCAGTAATGAAAGTTTGTTTGATAGATTTGAATCATTAAGATAACATTTGTTCAGAGAAAAGTAATTGTAGCGTGGTGAAATACAACTTGAATCACTAGTTTTTGTATAAATCCATTTATACATTCATTTCTTTTCTACTAACTGTGAAAACAGTATATCAGAAAGGTTTTAAAAGAATTCCCTACATTTGTGGAATAAACTTGTGACAGCACTGGAATTTTTGCTGTATTCAAGCACCGGCTAAAGATTGGCACAGCTTGCAGTCTTAGAGAAATGCTGACAGTAATTATACTTCTCTCCTGGCCTCAGTACGACGAGCTTGTACCAGCCTCTCTCACCACCAAACATGGAGGCTTCTACATTAACACGGGCACCCTGCAGTTCAGAGCAGCTTCTGACTCTGAGGGAGAAAATGCAGGCACAGAGGATAATCACTTAAAGGTAGGCTCTTGTATGAATATAAAAAATATCAATACAGGTGGATGTGTCACTTTCATCCAAGTCATTTTGTTTCTCTATATTGATAAAGCAAATGTTTTGCACCTCTTTGTAGAAGATGAAAGATGGTGAAGAGCGGGCGATAAAGAAACGCCGGAAAAAGCAAGATGGTGGAATTCTGGAAGAGAAGAAACCCAGAAAAAATAAAGTGCCAAAGTCTGGGTAAGCTTTTAATTTTCTTTCAGTGTTTTAGCTCAGGCTTTTTTTTTTTCCATGCATTGAATATTTTCAAGCAGCTAAGTGTGCAGATTTATTTAAAAGAACAATTCACCCCAAAATTAAGTCACCATTACCTCCATGCTATTGGAAATTTGGGTGAAATTTCCCTAGTCCCAAAAAATTTCTGGAGTTTCACAGCAAAACTGTGCTGCAGCATTCTCCTAAGTGACTGAAATAAATGGGGAATTGGTTTTTAAAACACCCCAAAACATTCCCTGGCGACCACTGTTGTTAAAAAGAATGATGAAATGCTGTTTTGCTGTAATCTGACTTTTAGTAGATAATGACTAGGTTTTCATTTTTGGATGAATTGATGCTTTAAATGTCTGTGAGTTTTATTGATATTAAGAATTGATTCCCTCCTCTGGGAAGTAAGTCCCGTTGTCCCATCATCCCCCTCCTTTTCCAGAGAGTTAAGCACTACAGTCTAATTCCTGAACTTAATTCATGTTCTCTCTCTCTGCCTGTCAGTTGAAGGTTTTTCCTCTTTTGTTTTCCGCTTCTGCAGAGTTTCAGCCCTCAGCGTTCATCGTCCAGAGAAGAAAAAAAGAAAGAAGCTGATGAAGGATTCTATTCACTTAGCCAACATGCTGCGCCGCTTCACCAGGGAGAAGGAGGAGATGCGCAAGAAGAACATGGCTGCAGCTGGTCTGCAACGACCAACCACCAAAGTGCCCAATGCCAATAGCGCAGTCCTCAACGCCCAACCCAAGACTACTGGCAACAACGACTGCAACATGGCTGACCTTACCGCAGACCCGGACATGATGTCACTGCTGGGCTCGGCCAATAACGACCTTTTGCAGGACATGATGGGTGATCTGGACTTTGGGATGCTGGACTCTCCTCAGCCCTCCAGTCCTGCACAGGGAGAGAACGGCTCGGCTGGAATGGGACATAAAGCAGGCGGTAGCAGGGTGTCACAGGGTAGCATGATGACGCCTCGTCCTCTGCCCAGTGGACTCCCAGGCCCACTCATAAAGCGCATTGAAGATCTGAGAGCGGTGAGAACTTAAATATGATCCTTTTTTTAATTGGAGCCCCAAATGATCTGTTCATATGACTTTATTTTGACCATCCAGCTAGGAAACAAAGATAGAAAAGTTGAAATTTGTGTGTCTTTATTGACAACAGTAATTTTCAATTATAACACTCTTGCCCTGAGGTTTCTTGTTTTTCCCTGTCTAGGCTTTTTTTGAGTTTTCCCTCATCCAGTTCCAGGGTCTAAGAGTAGAGGGTGTTGTTATGTACAGATTGTAAAGCCCTCAGAGAACAAATTGTTATTTGTGAATTTGGGCTATACAAATTAAACTTGATTGATTGATTAGGAAATTTAATTATACAGAACACAGGCTGCAGGAAACCACACATTTTTAATAGCTGTTAACAGCTCTGGGAGAAGGTGCTGACAATAATTCAGTGTATATAATACGTGTCTCTTGGTGCAGGCATCCCGTCTGTTTGATGCAGAGGGCAGGAAGAAGTTCTTCACATTGGACATGAACAACATCCTACTGGAGTAAGAGCCATTTCGGTTTTTATTATTACATACTCTTTTTAAAACAGCAGTAAAACTTTATAAACCCCTCACATCTGCCTGTCTGTGTGTGACAGCATTGAGTTGCAGGTTCAGGAGCAGCCTGCAGAGGTACGTTCAGCCATCTACTCTCACTTGGAGGCTTTCGTGCCCTGCAATAAAGAAGCTCTGCTCAAACGCCTGAAGAAACTCAGCCTCAACATTCAGGTGTGTGGGAATGATGCTATTCTGAGATGCGATGACAATGTAAAGTTGCCAAAATGCAGTACAGGAGGACTGCTTTCTGCTACTCAGACATCAGTATTAGAAGATTACTTTTTTGTGATTTAAAAGCTGTCCTCTGCGGAATTGAACGCATGGATGTTGCCTGATGCACAAGATCCCTAATTAAATCAATCCGCTAATTTGCCTTTGGGGTTTATGTTAGCCCCATAGCCAGTATTTACTGGGACAGACACAGTAGATAGAACCCGTGAGCAATGCTAAAACTTTATTTATTTATTTATTTATTTTTGTTAGTGCTGTGTTTGCTGGCTTCATGCCTGTCCTCTGAGTCTCTATTTAGTCTAAAGGTGTGCTACCCAGCATATGCACACGTCATTTCTGACTGTGCTCATCCCTGTCACCCAGGATGACCGCCTCAGAACACCCCTGCTGAAGCTGAAGCTGGCAGTGTGCAGCGTGATGCCCGAGCAAATAGCTCGATACAACATGGACTGTATTGCTAAAGTGGCAAAGTAAGAACACATCTGGAGAAGGCTGTGAATTTGACTCTGAGATTTTTGTACTCTCCATGTACCCACATATATCTGTATCCTACGTTCACAGGCAGCAGTCTGAGGAGGGAGAGAAGAACGGGTCAGAGGAGGATGATGATGAGAAACCGGGGAAGAGGGTAATGGGCCCTCGAAAGAAGTTCCTTTGGGATGACAAGCTCAGGTTTGTTTAACAGAGGAGGAAGGAGAAGCTGTGACTTCACATCATGTGTAGTGGTGGAGCGCTCACTGTATTGCCTGCTCTCCAGGATGTTGCTCTGTAACCTAGTGCGAGTGAAACTGGGATGCTATGAGCTGGAGGGCAAAAACACGCTGTCTCTAGAGGACTACCTCAAAGCCTTCATGGAGACTGAAGTTAAACCTCTGTGGCCAAAAGGATGGATGCAGGCCAGGTTCGTGTCTTTATACATTAACTGCCTGTTGTATTGTCTCCAACAATAACTAGGCAGACCGTATTTCATGAGATTTACTTGGTAGCTGAGTAGTAAATTGCCTCCACATGAACACCTCCTCTGTTGTCATCTCTGATGTGTGTTTTTGTTGACAGGATGCTATTCAAGGAGAGCATCATGGCCCATGGTCACCTCACAGGCTATACGTGAGTCAAGTGACTATTACCTGGTTTCTTCACAACAAACTCTTACTTGTCATGCTTGTTTTCACCCACTTGTGTTTCTGTTTATCTTCAGAGCAAAGAAAAAAATGGTCCCTACGCCCAAGGCCAAACCAAAGGTTAGATTTGCCTGCAACCTTTAAGAATTTATTTTGATACTTACATACATAGAATATACTTTAAAATGACATGAAGATGGGAGGAATGATTAGAACAGGTTTCACGTGTACAGTATATATGCGCATATGCCAGCATCAAGACAGTGTGGCCGTATTCTTTGATAGGACTATGATACGGCAGATGAACATGTTTTTGTGTTTTCTGTACTTCCAGGAGGCTGTGTGGGTTCAGAGGTCCACGCCCTCGGCAGGTGCCACTCCCTCCCCTGCAGCCCAGGTTGTCAAGCGACCACCGCCATCGTCTTCTGAGCCCATATGTCTCGATTCCCTCGACGAGGATCTGACGGCTCCCTCTCTGGACTCCATCTCCCAGGCCCTGGCCATCCTTGGCAACGCAGCCAAGGGCCTGGCCCATGGGGACAGCCCACCATCCCCAGAGGGAGCCAAGTCTTCCACCAACCCCACTTCTCTCATTGCCTCGTCGCTCCTCCAGCAGCAGAAAAAGAACTCTGTTAGCACTCCCAGCTCCAGTGCTCCACCTCACTACATCTCTACCTCTTCGTCTTCCAACTCTCTGTCTCGGCCTCCCTGCATTGCATCCTCCCCCCTCCCATCAGTGAGGGTGGATGGGATGGGGGTGATTAAGGGCACGGTGCAGGCTCATAGACACTCGTTGGTGAACACTCAGAGAACTTTAGGTGTGGGTGTGGCTAAAGCCAATGTTCCACGCTCGTCTTCACCACCTAAGCCACGTCCACCACCCACGGCATCCCCGCTTGTGCCCCCAGGAGCAAAGATGGGGGTCTCCTCTCCCACTTCTAGCCTCCTTAAAGGCAGCAATAATAATAAAGTCAACAGTGTTGACACTCTGATCATCACACCAGCTCCATCTCGACCACACGCCCTCCCATCCTCCTCGCACATAACACCCAAAACCTTCCAGATGCCTCGCCTTTCACAGACTCCACAGAGCAAATCCTCCCCCTCCTCATCCCTCCCTCTGACGCTCCCTGCAATTCAGTCCCAGCCTCAGTCTAACTTCATCACCCCTATGCACGCCACTCTCACCAAGTCCTCCCACAGCAGCATCCCACCGATCGTCAAACTCACTCCTCGCACCCCAAACCCTACTGCGAGCGTGACTAGCACAGTCTCAAACTCCATCCCTCAAAACCCCAGGTCTCAGACTAACCCCACCATACACCAGTACTCCACCAAAAGCCCAGCAGGTTTCCGCTCGCCATTCTCAGGTGCCCAAGGAGGAGCAACCAAGCTGGGACAAGGCAGCTACACTCCTCCAGGCAGCCAAAAGACCTCCAACAACAACAACAGCACCACCAACACCAGCCTTATTAACACCATACCCACAAGCAAGCATTCAGGATCCAGTGCCTCCCCCACCACGGCCTCCATCAACCCAGGCCAGCGTCAGAGGCCTGGGGGTGGGCCACCTCAGGGGACCAAGCCAGTGGCATCAGTCCCAACGTCTGTCTCTTCTCAGTTACCACAGGTTTGTACTGCCACCATGTACTCCAAAGGCATTAAAATGTAATAGTTCAACACCTGGTTGTTGTTTCAGGTGAAGTGACGCTGAATGCCAACTGGAGTTAGTGCTCATGAAAGTCTGAAAATCGCTGAAAATCATCAGAGTAATTCTTACAACATCCTAAAGCAGAGGGTGCTTTCACTCATTTTTATATACCCTTGTGTTGCCGTGTTTTATTTGCTACAATTTGGGATGTTCACTTCTGAAATTTGATGCCAGCACAATGAAATATGACAAATTGGGATATGACTACTGAAAAATGAATCTCTTAAGAAAACATTAGCAATGACAGTGTAGATTTGAAAAATACAGGTAATTACAGGTATTACTTAGATAATCAATTAAAATGTTATTTTTTACTCAACTACATAATGAGGCAAATCCTTTACTTTGTATGGATTAAATTAAAAAAAACAAACTAGCTATAGATTGTATAAGCATGAGTTCCCTCTATAATCCTGTTTGACAATAATACTTTTATAAAATAGCATACAATATTCACATAAATGGGCTATTCTGTTGCTTAAGCAAGTATGACTTAAACTTGTAATACAGTAACTTTATATTGTAGTACTGGTAACTTAAAGTATAATAGAGTAGAGCTTTATTGTCCCCACATGGTACTTGGGCCTATAAACAGCAGTTAGTTTTAAATATTAAAATAATGGATAGGTACCCATTTTAACCCCTTATGAGTAGAGAAAGAACTATGAGGCACGTGTGGGAAAGGTAATTTTATCTATCAGAATATGGTTTTCAGAGGCAAATATATGCAAATGCACATAGTTATGGTTTGAATTTTCAGTTTGTCTTCAACTTTGAATGCCCTGTTTGTGCTCAGGTTTCGGCGGCAGGCAGCGGTGGTCTGCTCGGCTCAGCCTCGTCTCTTCCCCTGGGCTTTGGGATGCTGGGGGGCCTGGTGCCAGTGTCCCTGCCCTTCCAGTTCCCCTCGCTGCTAAACCTGCCTCTGGGTGCAGCAGGCTCCAGTGCCGCGGCCAGTGGTTCCGCAACAAGTAGCAATGCATCGTTCTCCACTCTGACCCAGAGTGAGTGACGCACATGGGGCAGAGATGTGTCCACTTTGTACTTATTAGATTCAATTTGAGCACCACACACATCTTTGGCAGGTGCTAAATATAATGAAACATGGAAAGATGGCGTGTTAATCAAAATGTACACATTAGACGAGAACTATGTGTAGATAGTGCTGCTGTTCATTGTTTTGTGTTTTGTGTTATAGCATCATTTGTTTTATTACCATATTGTTTGTAAGATTGTGATTTTTCTCATTTGATGTAATTTCATTTTGTTTGCTTAATTTCCCCAAATTTCCCTTTTTCCATTTTTATTCTGTGCTGCTGTCAAAAAATGCCAATTCTGTGCTGGTTCCTTTCCTTACCTGTTACTGGCTTTGTCTCATACTTCTGTCTGTATCATCACCTCTTTTTGGCTATTACCCATCCTTTACCACTGAGCCACATTGCTTCTTCTCTACCCCCCCCCCCTTCTGTTCTGTCTGTCCCTTCCTTTTCTTTCTTGTTCCCCTGTCCTGTCTCCTCAGATCTGTATAAGAGTCTCCAGTCAGGGTCTCAGGTTGCTCTCCCTCCTCATTTGCAGCTCGCTTTCTCAGGTAAAATCTGCCCCTCCCTCCACCCTCAAAGCCTTCTCCATTGAGTCCCTCCCCTGCCCTTTTCTCTTTTCAAGTGTCTGGTGCGCTTTTGTTGTGGCTTTGTCCTTTACTATCTGGTTTTGTTCTGTTCTCTGCTTGTCTGTTGGTGACTGCATGCCTTTTGTATAGTCAAAATTTATGATGATGAATGTAACGTATGTTGCTGTTCAACAACTGTATTATTCCTGTCCAGATGTCAGTCAAAGCCAGGGAGGAGATGCTAAAAGGAAGAATCTATAATACAGCTGGAATCCGACACCCAGCAGAGCCAGTCTAATGAAACGAAGTGTTGGGAGAAGTCAAGAAGGAAAGTGACAGATGAACAGAGCACTCAGAGGGGCCTTGGATGAGGACGTGGTGACACAAGACACTTGATCTAAGATCAACTCAATTCTTCACATATACCACAGTTGAATATAACTTCTTAAACCATTTGATAACTTTTAAATTCTATTCTTCATAGAAATGTTAAATGGAATGACAAATCCAGTTTGTCAATGTTTACAAGATAGACCTATATCACTGTGGACAGGGAGGAGGAATGAATGGTTCTTTGAGGTGGTGTGTGTGTGTGCTTGTGTGAATGAGGGTCTGAATGAGTTTGGTTGGTGGGACTGAACGTGTGCCTTTGAACAACTCCCTCTCTGATGCATGGTCGGTGTGTCTATTTGGTGCTGTTTCTATCATGTAATTATCACTGATACCTGTAAGAAATTTCAACTGCAAATTGATTTTGAGCTTTTTTTCAATGAGATCTGTACACTTTTTCATTGTACTTGAATTCTTGAGTGAATTCATTTCTGTATAGAACTGAACCTACTTTTAATTAAAAATCCTTCCCTTCACATTGGAGTAAGGAGTTTAAGTGGTACCTATAAATTTAAAGTACTTTAGACCTTTGCAATGTTCCAAATTAAGTTCTCATATATACGTGCAGCTAGTTTTGTAATACAGTATGCACACCACTGGGACACAATAACAAACTTTGACCCTCTTCCTGATTCATCCATCCTGGTACAAACATTGTATATTAACAAGTGACACGTTTGAGTGAGTTCATCTATCTATGCTCTTTTACTCTCAACATGGTGAACATTACTCTGCACTGGTGATTGTGGGTCAACAGGTAGAATAGCAGACTGTTAAAGGGGCACACAGAACATCCTCTTATTGCATACTTTTTATTTTGGTACATAACAGCGTGTTGAGGCATACTAACTCTTTAGTATGGGTACTGGAATGAAGTATGTGTTTCCTGTGTCAGAATTTGATAAAACTGAGGCAAAACACCATGGTAGAATCAGGCAGTGTAGATTTAATTGAAACCTTGATTTTATTTATAAATCAAAGTCAAATATTAATGTGCCCTAACATAACTCAGACATGAAAAAGTGAAAATATTTAACAATAATGTATTCTCCTGAAACACTAGATCAAATGAACAGTCCAACAAATAAGACAAAAACATTACAAAAAGAGAAAAAGGTCTATTAACCTAGACAGTTTGTAAGCAATTTAAGGGTAACTGGCAGTATAGGAAGGTCAGAATTGGCTAGCCTCCCAAGAGCTTCTCCCAGATGGGTTCTCCCTCAAAACAGTTTCTTCGTGTCTGCCTTTTGGAACCTACTTGACCAGCGGCCTGGTCTTATCATCGTCGCCACACTGGTGGGCTTTGTACTTTTTGACCTCAGCCATGTACTTTGACCAAGCATCAGTCTTGCCTGGCTCAACCTGCAGGAGACAAGGAACAAGATTACTGCTGGACACAGAAGTACACCGTTTGAAAACTGACACCTCACCACCAAAAACCACCTACTTCTGTGTCGTTTTTCTGCTTCTTAGCAACCATGCCGGTCTTTAGGAACACACCGCCTCTGCGCTTCCCCACCTGGGTTAGGGGATAGAAGACTGAAACCGTTATAGGAGCCCTTGCAGAGGGTCTGCCAATGAAGGAGACTACACCAGAGCAGAAGGTCTACATTCAGACTCTTGTTGCACCACCAGCGAAACGATCATCAGTGAGGAGCATCCCTAGTCTTGACTGCTCTACACGCACTACATTTCCCCAAAAACGAGTTCTTAAAATACTGCAAGTTAATAACAAAATCTAAGGCATGTTTATGAAATGCATATCAATAAAATGTTAACCCCCAAGTGTAAGACGGTTAATCAGCGTATGCATCAATTTGGCTGTGTTGAACTATCTCATCTTACAACTGCCAAACCCCTTACAAAGCTCGTCACGGGAGGTGGCTTCTTTTCCACGGATGTCTGTCCTTGTTCGGTAGCTCTCCCATCTCCACCTGTTCTCCGCATTTCCTTTTTCCTCTTTTCCTCCTCCATCTTCTTCTTGAACATCTCCATGAAGCTGCCATCATTGGCGAACACGTTTCCGCTGGGTGCCGAGGCTTGGCTAGCTGTCGGTACGGGGCTGCTAGATGGGGACGCAGGGCTACCACAGCTGGAGTCGCTGCTGCTGCTGCTGCTGCCGCTGGTGCTGCTGCCGCCGCTAGCTTGAGTTTTCCCATGTGCTCGCTTTGAATTCATGTTTATTGCTGTTACGCTCACAAACAGACAAAGTCCAGCTCAAAGAGAGTAATCGTCCGTTTACTGAAGAGTAAAGGTTTTGTTACAATTGGCCTTTAATGACCAGTACTGCCAATACAGGACAGACTCCACCCGAAATAAAGAATAGAAATCTCCACAGTTTACTAAAAGAGACTCAGTCCAGTACTTTTATAGTGTACGTTTTTCTAAATACTGTAATCTTA
>KV751337.1:1848798-1868583 GCA_001698575.1 Mola mola
AAGATAGTTTAAATGTCAGCCTTCTATCGCATATCTCATCAAAAACAAAAGCAGGCACTGCTTCGACTGCTAGCGTGGCTAATACAAACGAAGTCAATTCCGGGTAAGTAAGGGCCTTTACAGACTCAACATTAACCACCAATTCATATGTGGTGAGTGCAGATATATAATAATATGACGAGCTTGCAAAACTAATATCAACTACTTGCATTATAAACAGGGACAATCGCTTTTTACCGACGCTGTGAGCTAACTTTCGCCGTCCTCCCCTCGTTGTCGGCCATGTTTAATTTCCACTGATTGACGTCGCGTTTTTGGTGTCCCCTTCTGTGCCGGACGTGACCCTCAAACCCTTCACACTCACAAACGTGACTGTATTTAGCAAATCATTTAGTTTATACTTAATTGTTTTTATTATGTCTTTTTCCCAGGTTCTGTCAGAGCATTTAGGATAGAGAGCAAAAAGAGGACCTTAGAATGCAATGAATATTGTCCAGTGCATTTCTCTGTGGTTAAAATAGTAATACTTAATACTTTATTTAAATTTATGTTTCTCCTACTGTTGTTGCTGCTGTGCTTGGGCTGACTTGGGCAGAATTATCACAATATAATAAAAACGTCAAAAGTGGATAATTGAAGGGTATAACCATGATGTCAAGATGGATACGAAATCCAGCCTTCCGCCATCCAAACCCCAATTTAGGATATAGCTACATTGATGAGGGTTTGTACAGGTATTTCTTTTTTACGACTTCATTGTCGTCTACCTTAAAATTCATTGTTACATGCAGTATATGAAAGCCAACAGGGAGTGTGTACATTAGGATTAGACAGTTACAATGCCATTCAGTCATTATAATAACTTCACCTCCATGTAACCTGTCATCTCAGACATTGTCATCTCTTAACCTTAAGATTTCAGTACATTAACAACTGTACAAGTAGAATCAATTTTATTAAGTTTAGTCATTGCATTTGCTAAAAACCTTTTTGGATGGCAGTTCATGGCTGCCTGTTTTAGCATAGTTCTTAGTTTTATAAATATATTGGAAGGCATGTTTTTAACCTAATAGAGCAGTATTTCAGTTACTGAAGACATATCTGATGGTAGACTGGCTCACAAACAAGCAGCAACCGAAGGCAGCTTCAGTGAGGGCCTGGTAAAGTGTCTCAAGGGGGAAAACAGCATTTGAGCATTGTGATATTTGGTGAGTTCTAGACTTATGGCAAATTTTTGTAATCCAATTATTGAGAACAATCTGTGGATTTATATTTTTATTTGCTCAGTTACTTTTGGGCAATTTTCTGACAAATACTCA
The DNA here is from genome assembly GCA_001698575.1 of Mola mola. Lineage (NCBI taxonomy): Eukaryota > Metazoa > Chordata > Actinopteri > Tetraodontiformes > Molidae > Mola > Mola mola. The sequence continues at coordinate 1,850,118 of KV751337.1, forward strand.
TGGACCTAACTGTATATTCTAATTATGGGTGGTGGCTGCTTCACTGACAGCTACACTACATCTTGGCCAGTAAATATATAGTTAGCCTCTTCAGTTTGGCTCTCGATAGCTTTCTGAGCAGAAATTAGTGGTCATTACATTGTTTTGTTTTTTTAACACCCTGGCTCATATGTAAGTATGCTGTTTATAGCCTATAATGCTGCATTTAATACCATCATCCTCCAGCGTAATGGAGACCAAACTGGACCATTACAAACACAGCTGAATCAAAGGCTTTTAACCAACAGACCATACAGTCCTTCTGGCTGGGGAATTATCACTGCTCAACCCTGAGACTTGGGCACTGGAGCTCCACAGAGTTTTGTGCTCAATTCTATTCTTTACACACTATACACGACTCCAAACAAATCATCCCACCAACCCAGTAGCTGCTGCAGCTCTCTCTCTCTATCGCTACTGCTATGTACTATGTATTCTCCATCATCCTGGTGTGGTTTGCTCACTGCTCCGTTGCTGACTCAAATCACTGCAGAGTCATTAAAGCAACATAACCAATCACCAGCACACAGCTTACCTCTCTAGAACACAAATATAAAAGCCAATGTCTGCGCAGAGCCACAAATATCAAGGACTCATCTCACCCAGGCACTCACCTCTTCTCTCTGCTGCCCACTGGGAGGCGATACAGGTCGATGAAGAATTGTACCCTCAGACTGTTGAACAGCTTTTACCCAAATGCCATTAAAGTACTGAAATCTGTCACACACTAGAAGTGGATTATGTATGATTATTATACTTTTTTTTTGGAGTACATCTACTTTATGTGTGCAATATCATGGCTTTATACTTTTGACATTTCCGCAATATTTTATGTATATTTTTACAACAAATTTTCTCATGTGTGTTTATTTATTGTGATTACTTATCTTTTATCTGCATCTGTTGCCACTTATTTGACAATGAAGTTGTCGTGGTTCTGATGTTTTGGAGTGTGAAAACTGTCCTGATTTTTGTGCAATTCATTCTAACATACTGTAAGCTAGTAGATAGTAAAGATAATACATTTCTCAAGTCATGCAGGTCACAATGCACGTTTGACATTTTGATGTTATAAATCCATATAAAAACATTCATTACAATTACAAGAGATGTGTTTGATTATGAAAACAAAGATACAAATTGCATAATAATCCCCCCAAAAATGTATTCTTCTTTTAATGAGTAATTGCAGTTACTATAATTGGAGGAAACACAAAAAGAGAGGAGTCCATTCAATGGACATTTAACAAGTCAAGTCATCCTCTTTTTTGATTCCGAATGATCATTTCAAAAACGACAGCTGCATCTGTCCACTGTATAACAAGATGCTGTTTTATATAGTAACACCATACATGACTTTTAGATTTAGATTGTCAAGCTGAAATATCAAAGAATACTAGAATCCTTAAAGGGCACAGAAAGTTTGATTGCACATTTGATAACCTGAAATAAGGGACAACTTTTTAAGATACAAAAGAAACACATTTATAGAGTCCTGCCCCTGCCAATGCTTCATACTGTATCTCCTCAATCCTTTGTTCTTAAAATGCAGGTTAGGAATTAAGATATTCTTCACAGAAGTGCATATGATAGATGTGTGGTTCGCAGGCAGGAGGTTAGAAGGAGACAGTGAGGAAAAGTTTGAAATGAAATGAGCCTCATGTATCTCCAGATGTGCTGGCTTGGAATGCTTGTGATAAAGCGTTTAAAGTTCTCCTATTGTTGAGAAAATTGTCCTTCTTAAACTAAATAACCCTATTGGCCTCTTAGACAGACAACATATTGTTACAAAGCTAAAAACAGGGATATTCTTCTGAGCTCATGAAACTTTGTATAGCTAATTGGTTCCCACAGGACACTCTCAGGCCTGCCCAGAGAAAGGACTTGGACCATGAAAACATCTGGTGAATGGGCCCACCCTAAATGTCTCTCACTTTTCCAAACACATTCAGCATTTTTGCAATTATTTACATAATCCCCTTTCCTTTTTCTCACTGGTGGTGGTGGCACCCTTGTTGATAATAGCTATACCTTTTATCTGTTAACGTTAGCTGCCTGGCTTTCATTTACCTCTTCATTTCGGCTCTAATTGAAATTTTGTTCTAAATGATACATAAACATGATTACGACTGGTCTTCACGGGCCCCAGAAAGATGACCCCCCCAAAGCTCCGGCCAGATCACAAACATATGATCTTATAGAATATGATGCATTACCGCAGATTAAATATTAAATTAGCCGTCAATATAAAAGTAATTGAGATGATCTTAAACTTAAACTTATAGTGCAGTGAAATTAGCCTTTAATTTTATGCTATAAGTATATTTTGCTGATAATACTTGCATTTACTTATACAGTTTAGAATTCAGTACATTTACTTTAGTGGGGTATTTTCATAGTGTGGTATTAGTACTTAAGAATATACCATCAATACCTGGGTTTATCCTGTGCACAAGTTCTTCGCAGAATAATGAAGGACATACCTGTATAAAGGGGTGTAACATTCATGTAATTCAGACACTGAACTATTGTCAGCTTCATTTTAAATCCAATTACAGATCTTATTAATATATTTTTCAGCTATAATAGAATTTTTAAAATTAGACAAAACAATTACCTGTGTAGTTGTATCCAACACCCCACTTGGGGGCGGGGATGCATCCTGTTGTGCAAGACTTTTTTTGGGTATGATTGTCAGGGTTTTGGGACATGCTTGTAGAAAAGTGGTGTGATAAACAATGCTTTCACTGTTTCATACAACTTCTCAGGCTGTTGCACACCGGACGTGAGAAGTCTGAATCACCAATTTGGCCTTTAGACCATGACAGAATTAAAGTGTGACCATGAGGAGGACAAAAGCGAGAAAACCTGGGTCATTCTGCTTCTGTGTAAGCTCTTAACCTTCTGTGATGAAGTTAAGTGCTGCTTCTGTTTACAGGCAAAGAAAACATTAGACCACAGTTGCTTAAGATCCCATTTATTCGTAGTGCAAAAGTAGATAGGACTACAAATCTTTAACTTGCCCAAGCTCCCTGTGTGCCAGACACGATGCTCTAATCTATGTGACTGGTAACGTAATACAGACAAACACTGACAAACTAAACGTTTACCCCTTCAAGCCATGCAAAAAAGTACTGACTTAGCACCATAAATATCAACTCAAATTCCCAAACATCAGTAGAAAAACGTGTGCACACAACAGCATGATTCTGATCTGTGTAGAAAATGGCATACACATCCACAGGGACCAAGTACCAAGTTAAAAAAACAAAACACAGCAGCTTTGATATGGGAAAGACTAAAATGCACCTGTTAAATGAAAAATACTCAGTAGTTAATTAAGGCAGACACAGTATTGATAAACGTGTCGTCTATTCCAGGCTCACCATTGTGTCTACAGACAGTCCAGCACATTGATGAATACATATTTTTCCAGTTAAGTTAAACCGGTGTAGCAGCCATAAACAGCCATTGGCTTAGTTATTATTTTTAGTGATTTTAACAATTATGGACTGACTCCAATTGTGTATTGGTTTTACCGCCTTTGTAATAAAGTAGGAGGCCTTCAATTATATTCACATCAGTTAGGAGTCTAAAGTGGTGAGTGCAATTAGATCCAGCTCACAACCAACACCGTTTCAATCTTTGGGAGAAAAAAAAAAAAAAAAAAAAAATCAGGAATAATCTTTATACGCAAAAAATGAAAAAACATGAAACAACGTCGTCAGCCTGCCGGGTAACATATTTTTAAAGTAAAATCTACTTGTGTCAAAGAGATGGAAGGAGGTGGTGCTACAAATATCTTTAAGTTCAGTCTCTTCCACAGCAGGATTATTTTTGTGTTGCAAGGCACTGAACAAACCGACTCCTCTGGGAAAGTGCTTTGGTTTATCTTGTGAAACTAATTTCTATTAGGAAAATTAAGTTTTAAGAAAACAACTCAAGTGAATACAAAGAAAGCAGATAACACACCTTTATGGTTTTGACATGTTTCCTTCAAATTGAAACAAACCAAAAAACTCACCTCATGCACATGGTCAAAAGGACAAAAATAAAAGCTGAGGAAAATCAAAACAAAGAAAGAAAACCAAGGACATGTGCTAACAGTTGACTGAGATGAGCAGTTTTCAGTCTAAAGTCAGTAGTTTTAGAGCATCTTTAGCACTTCAAATAGTAATAAGTAGCTTTTTCAAATACCCCTCTAACTGTATCCTAGACAAAACTCAATCACATTTTCATTTTGTTGAATAACATAAAAGATGAAAACAGCGCTTAAACAAAAATGACAGAGGCTACAGAAGAATAAAAGTCACCTTAAAAGGTGAGACAGCCTCTTTCCAGGCTCTTCTACTCTACTCTAATCGTACATGTTTGTGTTAACTTCGAATCAACAGCTGAGTTACACACGGCAGTATCACAGTCTCCTCTCCACAGAGAAACAGTGTTGTGCCAAGGAGAGCAAGCAAGGGGCAGAAGCAGCATGAGGACTATTCTCTGAGGTGCAGTGATCCAATGAAGGCGGCATGGAGACAGAAAAGGTACAGAGAGTTCAGATGAAGTGGATCACCTCATCCTCCTTATGCTTCGTTATGCCTCCTTATGCTGGACGTTTTTATCTAGGATGGTGTCGTGCCAGGCCTCGCCTTGCGTTGGTGGACTGCCGCTGCTGGGCAAGGAAGGACATGGTCTGGTTAGAAGGGCCAAGGCGCTCACCAGACACCCTCTGATGCAATGACATCCCCTAAGACAAAGAGAGAGAGAGGACCATGAAGCAAAAGTAAATCTAGTGTGTTTGTGAAAAACTGATCTTTCAGAAGACTTGTTTCTGGTACAAATTGCAGAGTTTGGTTAAAACTCCAAAAATTGTTTTCTACATTAGAAATAAAATGCAACTGGGATGTTACCCACATGAAAACAATAAAATTCAGTTTGCTTATGCACATGCTCTGAAGCATTTCTACTTTCACTCACCATGCTGTTCCAGGCAGAAATTATGAGTTTCTCCTCCTTGTCACGTCTGGATTTGCTCTTCTCATAGTCACTCTGTACAGCAAGACCGGACCATCACACGTTAGTGAGAATTTATTAGCAACAGTGACCTAATTTGTGTTCTCATGTCAAAGATCTATACCTCCAGGTGCTGTATTTTTCTCTCCTTCTCTGTTAGCTGGTTTTTCAATGCCTGAATGTCAGGAGTCGCAGACACCGGCTGCTTTGGATCCAAGGTTTTGATCACCTGCTAATACACAGATGAAATTACAAAAATATCACTGTACTCTAGTTAGGCTGACTGTAGGTGGTTAATTGGACTCTATACAAAAGAGGCAGAGATGTTTGTTCACACATCATTCCTCCTTATTACACCCATGCAACTAGTAAGCGAAATAGGGATACAGCCTCAGAGGACCCTGTTCTTTCCTAGAGTGAGAGTTGCCTCGAAACTTAAGTGTAAATTTACCCAGCTCTTCCACATAATCTGCCTTGAATTAAATAAATTATGTCTCCTCTAGGTTTTCGAAATGTATTTGGACCATATGGAACAAATACTGGCACTGACATGAGCCAGTTGATAGGGGCTGTATCCACGGTTTTACACCTCCTTCTATTACAGTGTAAGCTTATGGAAAAATGTCTTTTTAGGCCTCTGTTATGCGTTAGCTTTGATATAACTTTACAGTCTGGCACATTTACTGGGTGCTTAGTCAAAACTTGATCCTGACTGTACCCGCAATGCATCCCATCCACCAATTGTTCTGTCACAAGTTATGCTAGTAGATAATGACACACAGCAGAAATAGAGTGTGGGCTACACAAGTCTTTTCAACTCCACATCCCTTGATTTGTTTTAATTTTCAAGTTCTTCTCAAATTTTAAAATCTTCATCACCAAATGATGCCGACTCACATAGCATCACATGAAATTTCACACAGCTCATTCTGGAAAAGGCTTTGTACAAACGGTTTTACATATGCAACAGTAAAATGTGAAACCAGTCGAGTTTCATTTAGTTAGGTTAAAACAAACAAACAAAAAAAATGTATTTCAGAGCTACAGGATCACAACATGTTCTGACCGTTCTCGCCTTCTCCATGAAACATTTGTACCGCTCCTGCATTTGTTTCATGTCTTCATCCTTCTTCCGCAGGACTTCCTGCAGTTCATCTATCTTCTTTGCCACTGAAAAAAGAGACAACAAACTAAGCCTGAAGAAGTAGTGAGTGAACACTGGCAGGCACTGACAGAGGCAGCAACAAATGGCTTACTGTTACTGTCCACTTTGGGCTCCAGGTCATCAATGACCTCTCTTTTCTTTTGGAGATCTGAGTGAGCTTCATGGAGTTTCTCCCTGCAATAACCATACTCAAATGTGTGTCGATTTACTTTAGTTTGAAACCTACGTAAATAAATAATCTGAAAGAAGCAGAAGAGTACTTACAAATGCTCTTCAAGCTTTTTCTTTAGTAAGGAGGACTTTAAAAAAAAAAAAAAAAAAAAAAAAAGACACATTACATTTAAAATAACTCGAGGCTTTCTATAAGGCACACACATACATGCAATACAAGTTCTAATAGTCAAGCTGTCAAAGTGGTTAAATCATGAGCCAGCTGCACAGAGCGTGGGCCGTACTTACGATGGCCTGATTTTGGCAGGGTTGATCAGTGGGGATAGGCAGAGACAAACAGACAGAAGAGGGGCAGGCGTTATCAGAGTGCCACCACAGCAAACATATCAGAGTAGATCAACTAACACTGCAGTACGTACACGTACACACACGTACACAAAGACACACACACAGACACACAAAGGATGTAATGATACTCTCAACCAACAATTTGATTCAAAAGCTGAATTTAGGTCCATAATATGATTCTTTTATCATTAAGAAAACTATATTGAAGTCAAAATGAAGATTATTATTATTTTATCTCATTTCTCAGCTAAGAAAAGTTGGACAACATTTTGCTCTTATTTTCTTTCTTTAAACAAAGCAGTCTGTTTAATTTTGAAGCTGTTTTCTAACTCAAATACCAAAAAATGCTGCAGGTTTTTTTCATTGATTACCTTGCAAAAAGTGAAACTAAAAATATCTTTGGATATATCAATAACATACAAAAATGGACCTTGAAACAATATCAAAATCAAATAAATAAAATTACAAATAAAGTAATTCTCTTCAAATACCAACATTGATACAACAGAGTAGTTGGGTTTTTCAGAGGCTTAAGAAGTTGATCTATGTCCTTGGCATCATCCATGTCTGTGCTATCCAGATCCAATAATTAATAATAATAAGTTTTAACAGACTCAGATGTGTCCTTACATCCTTAAGACAAACAGGTTTTATTTAACCGTTTTCACCCATGGGCAGTGCAACTTGAAACCAATTGTATAACTAATTTCACTTATTTTATGTTATCACTTCTAGGAATTACTTGAAATTAATAACATTTTCTTATTTTTCCCTCTTTGGGTTTTTTTTCTTTTAAGTTTTTCCTCACCTGGTTCGAGGGTTTAAGGTGTCACATTTATACAGTCTGAATAAATTGTTGTTCGTGATATCGGGCCATAGAAATGAAATGTGATTTGATTTCTGTATCCCTTTCACATACCACGTATTTAAAACTAATTATCATAATCAGATCAAGATAAAAAACTGCATTCATCCTTATTGATTGTTGATCATTTTTTCCACACAATAATGTCAACTTGAACACAAAATGGGCTTGTGGTGAAGGGAATAAGGTTATAACAAAAGTGACAGAGGGCCGAAGGGAAGGATTAGGGTCTTTCCACTCACATCCTCAGTTTTGCTATCCTGCTCCTGGAGTGCCTTCTGCAGTTCCTCCACCTGACGATGCAGCTCTGAGATCTGCTGCTGGTTCAATCTTGGAAAAGGATGACGACAAGGTAGAGGTTAGGTCCAGAAAGAACAAAAACAATGATGTGAGAAAGGAAAATGAGAGAAAATGAAACGGTTTAAGACAGACAGTGGCATAGTGAAACAAAGAAAAGGAGAGATAACGAAACAATGTTATTTAGTTGATACTGCTGGTGAAGACGTTTCCAAAGCATCGCTGTACATATGTTGGCGGGTGTGTGCTGCCTGGCCATTTGCTGTGCTCTAGTGAGCACGCTCACTCCACTCCTCTTCTGCTGTTACTGTTGCTGAGGCTGCTTCCCACACCCTGGGCCTGGTGTTGCATGGACAGACACGCAGTCCACCCACATGTCCACATGCCCACAACAATGTAAACACACACATACACTCACAGTCAAGGAACAATCTGGCTATCTGCTGTCTGTCCTCCACTCCAGCCCACACAGCTCAGCTGAGCGCAAAGTCCAGAGGGGGAGTTAACAGATAGGCAGATATCACTCCTACCCTCAGTCAAAAAAACAGCTTAATCAGGAACACACAATATGGTGGCCTAGAACAGGAATGTTTACTTCTAGTTCAGTAATACTAACCAACCAACCAACCAACCAACCAACCACACACACACACACACACACACACACACACACACACACACACAGTGTTCCCTACCTGTCCTGAGACTCCAAGGCATTATTACTGCGCTGAGTATCCTCCAGCTCAGCCTGCACCTCTACTAGTTTCTGCCTGTAGGTCTCCTCCTGAACACACAACATCTTGTTTTCACTCTGGAGGCGAACCAGAGTCTCCCTGTCAAAAGAACAGAGGAACAGATGCAATGCAATGGGTCATAGAGCAGCAGAGTCATAAAAGGTTGGGAGTTGGCACAGACCTTTAATCCGGGCCAAATGTGCAGCACTAACGCGTGTGGCTATTTAAGGTGCCAACTGCACCCCATACTATCCAATATGATAGTGACACCAACGCCAGAGTGTGACAGGTTCAAAAGAAAGCAATCTCAAGCTTAAATTTGGTTGGTAAGTACACGTTCACCCCACAATGAAGCTTATGCACACAGATAGAACAGACGCACTTAAGCTCAGTAGGCATGATTTCTGCAGCGAGGTTTCCCACGGCGACACCACTGTCACACAAGCCTCCTGCCGAGAGAAGAGAGGGAGAGATTAAGTTGTCAGCTGAGAACTTCACAGATTTTATTAATTAAACCAATTTGCTTAGTTTTTTTTTTTTTAATCTGTGGAAAAAATTCACATTGCTAGCATCATCACAGATACATCTATTCAATGTTAATTCATAGTTACCCACCGCCACATTGTACTCTCAAACTGAATCTACTCCACCACAAGTGCAATCAGAAATTGAATGTTTTACTTTTCTTTGTATTCTACTTTAGTTGCTTGTTACCGTCTTTAAAATGATTACGTGTACCATCTTTAGTATTGTACCAGTTTAGTTTTTTGTTTTTAAATTGAGCACAGTTACAACTCACCAGTTCCACTGAGACACCTCTGTTGGACTTGAGCACACCTGAGCTCATCATTTGTTTCCCGCAGTGTGTCTCTTTCAGAGATCAGACGCTGCAGAAATAAAGTACAACCCAGGCTCCAGCTTCAGTTCACACGCTTTAGTTTGTGTGATAGAATTATTAGGAAAACAATGGCTATACATGGTCTACAAAGATAATCTATCATGAGCCAACTCATTGTACTAAGGGAAATTCAACAACAAAGGAAGATCAGCACCATATGCTGCGTCTCTCCCCAGATTTCTGATGTTCATTAACTGTACAAAAAAATAAAGATTATTAAAAACAGTTATGCCCTATTATATTTTTTTTGTTGGACGTACTCTGATCTGCAACCCTGATGAATAGACAATAGTTAAAAGTGAGTTAAACACTCCAAATAACTGGGGACATTAATCACTGCTGTCAGACTGCGGAAGGTGCTAAAACTGATACAGGATGTAGGAGTCAACTGAAGAATAGTACAATATTTCCAAGGCAACAATTGCTTCTGCTGGGACGTAATAATCACAACAAATGTTGGACCACACAGGACTGCTATTGCCAAAGAATAACCAAATAACGTCATTGTGTTAGTAACTAACGCAGGGTGAGACCAGGGTCTTTCCTGCCCATAAACAACATTTTGTTACCCCCTAAACAGTTAGGTTACCCTCTCCCCAAAGGAAAATAATAAGCACAAAAATAATGGATAATAAATGCTGTTTCATGGGAGGAAATTAGTAAAAAAATTTTAATGGGTTCTTATTTACATATGCACACTGGTTTTATTTATCATATTTGGACAGACCTTGCCTTCAAGAGATTATTGCCTGTGCAAATATATGTTTTTTTCCAGCCGACATCATTATGAGGTTAAAAGGGGGGGCAATAAAAATTTATGTCATTTATTTTCATACGATAAACACGAGTATCTTCAAATGGAAAATGTGTTTGTTTAATGTAATGTGTATTTGTTGAAGTACCTACTTTTATTAGTGATAAATAATTCACCTAGACTATATTGCTGAACCTCAACCATATGTAGACGTGTGTTTACCACCACCACCACCCCAAAAAAAAAATCCCATTCACAGGCAGGAGAAGCACTGGAGGCAGATGTTCCACACTGACAAAACAGCTTGAGAGGCAAATGTTAAATATTTGCCAACCACAGTAAACTTTTACTTCATGACACTGTTCATCAACTCACCTCTTTCTCCTTCAGCAGAGCGTCATACTTGTCGTGAAGGTTCTTGTACTCAAACTGCCATTCTTCAGCTTTCATCGCCTCTGCTGTGTGCTTGGTGTGAAGCTCATGAGCCTACAAGTCAGAGAGCATCAGGACAATCTGTGTTGGCATGTTTCCTCTACACAAGCCGACTGGTTTTTCAAACTGTGCTGAAGCCAGTCCGCATTCAGCATCACTCAGCTTGCCTGTCTCTTGTAGGTGTCCAGCTGACTGCGGACAGCGTTGGCCCTACGGAGCTCCTCCTCCAGCTCGCAGGTGCGTTGCATGTACACAGTGTTGCGCTCCTCCAGGAGGCGCACTTGTCTGCGCAAGTCTCCAAGATCCTCCAACTTCCTCTTGTACGTCTCCACTAGTGATTCAAGCTGGTTCACCCGGTCGGACGAGTGCCTGAGGGGCAGGAGAGGACAGTATGGGTGGCGTTGAGTACCAGTAAAGGGATACGACTTTTACACAATACATCTGTTTGTATGTATACTTAACTACTGAGAATCAACAACTCTGACGCAAACAGTGTCATGCATAGAATTCGTATTATCAACACAGATGTCAGAGAGAAGAGCTGAATGGACGTCTGCGTGTGGGCAGTGTGGGAGCTGTTTGTGTGAAATTGAAAATAGATGAACTACTGCTAATAGGGAGAGTGCTTGTGATATTTTACAGGTTTGTCAAGAAATGCCTTGAAAATAAAACAATGTTTCTCCAACTTTTCAATTTGTCTTTCTGTCTCTAATGTCAAAGACCATTTGTTTCTGGTAAACAGTAAATCTGTGAAAAATATCGGCAACTGTTTCTGTAATTTTTTGCAAATGTAACTTAGACGGGGGGGGGGGGGTTGTGTTGTGAAATGTGTGACGTACCAATTTTGCTCACTATCTTTAATTGTTTGTGGACAACAATTTAGCTCAGAGATCAAGGGGAATAAGCTACAGTAGGATATGGCTACACAGACAGTACTTGCTAGAGGAATCAGTTGATTGTTAGTTGAACTATTTACAACAATTCCTGATCGCAGCTTCTGGAAAGCTACAAACACAGAGAGGACAGAGACCCTCAGTGCTCATGTCTTTAGAAGTCTACGAAGCATGACAATTGTATAGTTTGTCTAAAGCTGGATACACAATAAACAATTTTCAAATATTAGCAAATATTAAAAATGTGGGAGGCCAAAGACATAAGGACAGTTTCAACGGATTTTCAACATTCTGTTGTTCTGAAGGCACCCACCAGATGAGGCAAACAGACCACAAGACCACTGGCCTGTGTGTAATTTAGCTGCCTTTGTCACACTCTGAGCAGGGGTTGGCAGACCTAATTGGTCACTAAGGTCCCCACCGCCCACATCAGAATGGATGTCAATGTTTATTAGTTCAATGACAAATTAAGAAAAATCCTTCTGGTTAAGAAAAGAGGGAAAACACACCATTAGAGTGAATCACAGGAACAGCTCACATGTTTGATTATTAACAATTTGTAACACTAAAATTAGCCTACATGGTGTGGCAATACATCTGCTGGTCTGTCTGTGTCTTGAAATGATGTGACTCTGCTGACAAAAGTGAGCGTGAAACACGCATATTTTGCTTGCTAAGCAGTGGAGTTTATAAACTGCTGCTTGGAGAAGATGACCATGCCACACGTGCACATGGATTAATTTGTGGGTCGTTCCCGACAATATGCGGCGCTGATGATATTCCTTATAGGCATATATTATTTTAAAACAAAGACTCTTAGTCAAAGACTCTGGATTAATACAAGACAGAATGCAACGGATTGGTATGGAATACTGACACTAGGCTTACAGTATGTGTACACTGTAAACTAGCCAAAGCCATATTCAATGACACTACCAGGCAGCAGAGCCAAAGCTCAGTGTTCTATTTTATAATTGCTTGCATTTCATATTTTCCACAATTTCTTTTCATGTTTGTATCATTCGTGACCATTGCCGCCTAATTTTAAAGAGTGCTGTTCTCACCTGAGAATGTCCATTTCGTCTTTGAAGGCCTGTGCCTCCTGTGCCAGACTGGTCAGCTCTTCATTACGATGCTGCAGCTCGGTCACTTCGCGCTCTAGTCTCTCTCCCCGCACACGCAGGTCATCTCTGCTGTTCTCCAGTCTGACATACACATGAGAAAAAAGTAGTGGTTTACTGAGTAAATGACTGATTAGACTGTGGTGATGTAAATTCTGTGTTAAATTTTGTACCTGTAGTTCTCCTCCTGAAGCTGCTCCATCTGAGTGTGCAGCAGCAGCAGCTTCTTGCTTGTGATGGCAGTGGTGGAGGCGTCCAGAGTGTCACAGCGACTGAGCTTCTCCTTCAGGGAGCGGGTCTCAGCCTGCAGGGACAACCTCTCCTCCAGAGCCGCGGACAACTTTTGGGGACGACGGGGAACAACAGAGGACAAACACTTCAATATCAGGTGTAAAGAACTGGAAAGGTTATGAGAGGTGTGGTAAAGATGCACTACGTGACTGACAAATTCACAGCTGTACAAAGGGAGGGGAAAGAAGAGAATGCATTAGAAAAGTCCTTGCAAGTCCTTCAAAGAACACACTTGGAACTCCGACAATAATAATTGACAAAAAACAAAACATTAAAGTGCAACAATACAACATGTAACGCAAAGATACACAGTGGCAAACTCACCACTTTTCATGCTTACAGGAGCTTTGCTTTGCTTTGCTCTCTTCTCACATGCTCAGTCTTCAAAAGCTAGTAAGTCAGCTGACCAGGCAGATGGAATATTGTCTGAATAGTCAAGTTGTTAGCACTGCCCTCTGGTTCAAGAATCAGATTTTATGATATAAATAGATGAACATGTGCACCTTATTGATGAAAATTAAAACAACTGATTAAAGAGACAGTACTAGACCAAAAATGCAACTTCATGCTGACGCAGTTTGCTGGATTGAATGAAAGACTGCAATTTACATAGTTGTTACACTGGCTATAAAAACAGTTCGTGTTTGAGTCAATTTTTAGTTTGATAAACTGACATTCCAACATTTAAAAAAGCGCAGTGTTTGCTTAAAGGCTTGACATCTTTCCAGGTTGAAAACCGAAAAAAACCTACACTGAACTTTAAGGACAGATTGCATGCTTTAGCAAAGGACCAGGAACAGTAAATAGATATCAAAGCAACACAAATGACTAATCCCTAAAGCGTGGGCTAAGTAAGCAAACAAACAAGTGGGCTGAGAGCAGTACAAATTATTGTTGGCTGTTACTCCATCCCAAGGCAACGTGTCTGTTCTGTCTTGATGTTATGCAACTATTGACTGGAATGTATCTTTAAAAAAAAAAAACAAACAAAAAAAAAAACAACTAAATGAATCCCTGCTAAGTCAGTGGTGCAAAAACCAGCCATGAGAACACAAACAGTCTCAGACGGGCTAATCAATAAAGGTCAGAACGGGAAAAAGCAGCAGGCACACACTTTCAACAATATCTTGCAACCACATTACAGCCAAACTAGGCCTCAAGTATCTGAGTGGATGGGGAAATGGGGAAATAGGGAAATGTTTTATGTTATGCTGCCACAGAATTGTTTTCCTCTTGGGGAACCCCCCCCCCCCCAAATGTTCTAATGTGTCCCACATTAGTCTGCAATTGTTAAATTCTCAGGATACAAAGCAACATGTAGTCCAGCATTACTGTTAGCATATTCATTGATATCAGTCTCAGAGTCCATTGATGAATATCTCCATATCAGAGATGTATTTATTTACTGCTATGCTAACCTGACATTTCTCACTGGTATTACCCTATTAAAAGCCAACATGAAACACGTGGTGGCTTTCATTTTGAAGCAACTATAGAACTAGTGATTCTCAGTGAACTCACCTCTATCAGAAATTATCTGGCAACACAGCTCCAACCCAAAATCTGATTTTCTTTATTGTTAATAAAAATCCTAATGCTTGTCAGACTTGTGTAGAACGTGTTTGGATGCAAACAGATACACACCAATTGCTAACTGCTGTATTTCTGCCATAGATATCAGGGTGCTGTTGGAATACGTATGTAAGTGTATTAATCTTAAGAGTTTTTAATAAGAATGAGCATTTCAGTATATACATCAATTTGATAGTCACAGAAACTATTCCAAGATTCTTTGAACATTCAAATGGCTTCTTTTTGTGACCACAAACTGAACAAAAAGCCATCAAACCCTCGTCTTCCATAAAGTTAATTTAAATTTGTGATAAAGGTCCTCTGTTTGCTCTTCATATCGCTTGCAATCAAATTAACTTCATCTGTTGAAAAAAGTTTGCTTATTTTCTTGATGGAGTTCCTCACAAAACATTTTGATGGCTATAATCTTTGCACGTTTCACATCTTTGTAAAGTTGGATGCAGCCAATCCCACTGCAAAACTGCAGGGAGGAAAATGAAAGTCACATGTCACGTGAAATTCACACTCCTGGACCAACACAATCGTATATTGATAATAATACCACTACTGATATAAAGGTCCCTATTGAAATGTAGGATATACATTTTTTTAAGATGGGAGGATAGTCATGCAAACTCTTCTTTTATTTCATTAAATGAACAATTGAACATTCTAAAATCATGGCTCATCCCTACTTCTTAACTTGAAGGTGTGAGGAAATGTTTACCAACTTGAAACAGATCCTTGTAAACAATAGAACCTTTTTGGTGGACTAACCTGATGTTCCAGGTCTCGACAGCGATGGCTCAGGTCCTCCTTTTCATCTGCCTCCTCACTTAGAAAATAATACTTCCTGGACTGCACACACAGAACAAGTGGAGACATACGATATGTTATAGTAGTCACAATAGCAAGAAGTGACCATTAATGAAAAGCATTAGTGAAAACACTAAACAAAGAGGCAACAAATCTGCTTTGTGAAGAATAGGAACACTGTATAGAGTGAGAATGAATGTGCTACAGGTTTCACCTGGAAGTCAAAGTCCCCATAGGTTTCAGGGCTGCCTGGCTGAGATGATGGTTCCTTTGATAAGAGCTAAAATAAAGCACACACAGGAAGGTGCATTTAAATCTAAAATTGTGGTGAAAATACAAACTAGAAATACTTCCCACTGGTGGTTGTATGCCTCTGCGGGTTATACAACGGCGGACAGTGAACACTTTGACTTCCAAAATGTAACTGTTTCCACCTCGAGTCCAAGTGTAGGTCTGTGCCAAATTTGAAGGGAGAAAAAAAAAAAAAATTCCTCAATGCGTTCTAAAGATATTGTGTTCACAAAGTTTCAGGTCGCAGTGACCTGAGCTGAGTTTTTTTTTTTTTTTCAAGGTTCACAAGAGTGGCCCACATGAGGCTGCAGTGACCTTAACATTTGCCCGTATGAGCTCCAGAACCTAATCAGTTCATCCTTGAGTCAGAGTGGTTATTGTGCAAAGTTTGAAGAAAATCCCTCAAAGCATTCTTCAGATAACATGTTCACAAGAACGGTCGGGATGGACAGACGACTCAGAAACATAATGCCCCTGGCCCTGGCTGTCAGGGGCATACAAACTATCCCGATAAACAGGTTTAAGTGGACCCTAAATAACTTTATCTTATAAAAATGGGATGGGTGGGGTTTTTTTTACCCACAAAGCTCAATGATATTTCAGTCCTGTGGGTGTCAACTAAACACTTAATTTATTTCTGAAATATCTCAGTAGGGTTTCCTTGACTCCTTTCAGTCCTTTTCTTATCTGGGTTCCTTTGATTGTGAATTAATCATGACTCAGAGTTGGAATTAATGCTAAGTAGAGGAGAAAAATGGGGATAAGCAAGAGGTTCACTCACCTCCTGAATGGCTGTCATCACAACATGCTGGACAGATTCCTCAAGTGTCATTATCTGCTGGATTTGCTCTTTGTTGAGAAGAAGACATAGAAGTTAAAGTGCAGCCAAATGTGGATTAACAAAAGTCCTGTCCTACAAACCAAACCCACCCTGCATCTCTTGATATTTTCAGAAAATCCATGCTCATCATCCCAATGTTGAAATAAAAAATGCAGTCCTCCTTCTAACTTGTCTAATGGTCCATAGGGATGGGCATCATCATGTGGTCGATTTATTACCTTGTGAAGATCAGGCCAAAGCAGTAACCATGTTATTTGAGCGAGTCCTATGAGCCACTGTTATTGACATGTTCTGTACAAGTGACACTTAATGCATGTGTGGCTGTCCTAGGAAGAGGGATCCCTCCTTTGTGGTTCTTCCTGTGGTTTAGTATTTTTCCCTGTTCAGGCTTTTTTTTTTTTAAGTTTTTCCTCATCTGGTTCAAGGGTTTAAAGGTAGAGGGTGTCACATGTGTACAGTTTGTAAAAAAACCAGTAAGACAATTTGTAATTTGTGATTTTGGGCTATATAAATAAAATCTGATTCGACTTGATTTTACTTGCAGAAACGCCTGCTTCAACTTTATTTTCATCCTGCTCTTTTTTTTGTATTTTACGGCACACAGCTTACCTTGTTTCTTCTCACAACTGACAGCACAGCCCAATACGAGCTGTACCAGCTTTCCAAGTTCGGTGACATCTTCCAACTCTCCAATGAGGTTAATGTCTGGCAGGTGCTCATCTGATACCTGGTGACTGAGCACCTGTCAATGCAGGGTGAGGTGAGAAGGTGGGATTAAGCCTTGAGGAAGTGTATGAGGGCATTAGAAGAGTCAAAGTTGGTAAAAAATAAGGAAAAATGTTCTTACATCATGATAATATTCCAGCATGCTCTTCAGAATCTTTTTCAAGTTGCTCACCTGAAAGAAAAAAAAAAAAAAATTTAGAAAAAGAAGCATGTAAAAAAAAAATAAGGGTACTGAAGGGGATTCTGTCATCCTGCTGTTTCACAAATTACCTTGAGGCGCAAGTTTGCCCCGGTCTCTTCCTTAATCCTGCCTAGCCATGTCTCATTAAACCAAAAAGGGTCTCTGTTAATGAAAGAACAAGAGAACTCTGGCGATTACATGGACGACACATCACCGGACATCAAGATTCACAGGAGGCCACAGGGCATCAAAGCCCTGTGCCTCTGTTCTACAAACTTTAATTACACTTGAGAACAATAATTAATTAAGACATATTTAAAGAATGGAGAATAATGCTTTGTGGAGAAAAATTATTTAGCATTATTTAGCATATACAACAACTAGCCACAACAATGAAACCATGGCCATCTAATTACATTGCCATGTTCTGCTGAAAAATGTAGGTACTGGCATTCATGTGGATGCTACAATGACACGTACC
Source organism: Mola mola (assembly GCA_001698575.1). Classification (NCBI taxonomy): domain Eukaryota; kingdom Metazoa; phylum Chordata; class Actinopteri; order Tetraodontiformes; family Molidae; genus Mola; species Mola mola. The sequence goes on from KV751337.1 coordinate 1,868,041, forward strand.
AACCACCCAAACATTAAAACAAATATTTGATTCAAATTTTATTTGGAGGAAGTTTAACACACATTTCCCGCAAAATGCATGCTGTGTAAAAAAAATCCAGACTTATGGTTTAAATTTGTATAGATAAGAGCTTTGTGCATTTTTAAGGGCTGTTCAGTAACACAGATAAGCAAATCATAGTGTAGCGAGAATCTCAGTGAGTACGTTCTGAATGAACTGCTCCCAGCTGGTTTGTAATGAGTTCAAGTTATGCACCAAATAATTTAACCTAAAATAAGCAGAAACACTTACATCCTGTGCAACACATACGCAATGGCCACTCCACTCGTTAGGTCGCGCTTACTGCTGCATGATGGCACCTGAAATGTCTGCAACTGGGAAAGAAGAGTTTAAATATTAGGCATGAAAACTTTTAAAAAGCATCAACATCTGATGCAAATACATTTAGCTTTTTTCACTTAAATTAAGCAGACTGATGTATGTTGAGAAATGTGATACTCATTGGTTTTGTTTTGATTTTATGAATAATATATATATATATAT
>KV751337.1:1877314-1888641 GCA_001698575.1 Mola mola
CATCTTCCCCTCTCTCTCTCTCTCTCTCTCTCTCTCTCTCTCTCTCTCACACACACACATACACACATACACATACACAGACACACAGACACACACACACAGAGGCAGCACATGGTCAGCACAAGTGAGTCACAGTGGTCTGGTAACAAGTATCTCTTCACAGGGAGAGTCCCTCCATGTGTCCTTGTGATTGGGCCAATCCCCTTGTGTGTATCAGGTGTGTGACTTGTCTGGGCAACGTGAAATATGTCTCCATTGTCATGCTCACAGTAAAAATGCCAATTGAGACAAATGCCTGATGTGTTGAAGGATTTTGATGTTCTTAAACGACAGACAGCAATTGCAGGTTTTATTTTTTTTTTGCATTATTTTGACAACGCTTTGGCATGACACTTGAATCTAAAAATAGACATACTGAGGTGTAGTGTATAAAATGTGAGGACTCTGGGGAATGCAAATGCCTGAATGTCTCATTAGACAGAATACAGAAGTTTGACCTCACCTGTCCAGAATCAACAAGAGCTGTGCCGGTTAGACACAATATGATTAAAGTGTGATGAGATATGCTGACATTGAAAAATTACATTTCTGCTGCCCTTACTTCTAATGAATCAAGATGAATACAGATTACATATAGTTATAGGTCACATTCTTGCTGTAAAAACCATGACGTGTTGCTCTAGGTATATTATCCATTACATTGTTATAGCTATGCTAGCAGCTCTGTGAGGCTGTGGTTAGGCACAGTTAGCGGTGAGTTAGTATGCTTGCAGGGTCACACTGCTCATGTTAACCAGATAATGTTGTTAAACAGGTATGTTCACCTTGCTTACCCTCTTAATTAAGGTGTTTTAGCATGTTAATGTTTACTAATAAGCAATACAAATAGAGCAACTAAGGTGCAAGGACATACAATTACTTTTGCAGGCGTTGTAGGTGGCACTGGAGGAAAAGTTAGAGCATCACCAAAGTCATCATCCTCTGACATCATCCAACTTTTGTGCCAATATATGCAATAGTTGTCACAGTATTTCTATTTTGACTAAAAGTAAAAAATCCTGCCGTTGGCATAAGGAGTAAGATTGAGGGGACTATGGGAATCAATGGTATTCATCGTTCGGGGACCACAGGGGATGGTGAAACTTTTTTTTTTTTTTTTTAAATAACAAAGGGTTATTATGAGAAATAAAGCTAAAAGCTAGGCACTAATTCCTTTGTCAAATTGAGGGATTGTTTCAGAAAATCAACCTTTTTATGTTTGAACAATTTTTCAAATACCAGCTGTTTGCACAGTCTAAGCATTTTTAGATGTGCCAACGTCTTATTTATTTATTTTTGCCATATAAAGAGAACAGTTCATGCCTATGTCATTAATGGCAAGAACTGTATGATATTTGCAAATATTACCTCTTAATATCTGGCAATATAAATATGTCATTATTTAGTGGCCATGAATTCAATAACTACCATGCTCCACTAATACCAAGTTCCCGACGCTGTACGTAAGCCTGCTCCTCCTAGAACATGGTCATAAACCAGCAAACACACCTCATACGCCCACCATCTACTGTAACAATAGCAGAGTGTGGAGTGCATTCTACCTCGTGGACACAAGCCAGGTGTATCTTTCCTCCACCCTATTTGCTTTTGCAGAGACACTCCACACACCCTTGACAAGAATATCATGTTTTAGATGAGTGCTGCATGTGTTGCAGGACTGGGTAGCAGGGTCAGGCTGTAGTGGCTGGCTGGATTGACTCTGAATAGACAGGGTTTGTGACTAACAAGATCTTAACTGCTGTTAGGCTGCTGCAGACTATGAATGAAGTTGTTAAGGTGTTGCTTGCTGTCAGGTTTCTGTGGATGTGAGTATTGTGTATAGTCAGTAAGGGATAAAGATTCCCATCTTTAATATTCAATCTTAAACATTCAACATTCCTTCAATGTAAGAAACATTGAAGGTATTCTTGGTCTCTGCAATTATTTACTCTCCCGTTGATAAGTATCTGTTTCTGATGCAGTCTAAAGTCCACACACAGTCTCCATTCTGTGTCACCATTCTGATTTGCACAAATTAAAGTAACAGTTCATCCAAACATGAAAATTAGCTTTTATCTAAGCTACTAGACTGAATCTCAGATTTAAAAACAAGAGGCAAATTACATCTTTTCAAATTTTTTTGGGGGCCTGAGGGCTTCTGGAGACTTGAACTATGTCAGCCATGTATGACTCAACTGTCTTTTGGGTCGTGTTCACACCTAATATTTTGCTTCCTTGGTGTGGACCAGATGTAAATTGGATACACTGTTTCATTTTTCAGCTGGTTCAGTTCTCGTTCACAAAGGGAAATCTCAAGCAGACTATAAAATCGTAGAAAAAGGTCACATGCATGGAATTCTGTTCAATAATAGGTCAAACGTTCTGGTGTTCCGGTTGTTTTATTCACATCCGAGGTGAATTGATTCACGCTCCAGGGTTCAGTTCAGCCGAAATAAGCAAGGCTGGTGTGAATGCGACCTTAGAGATGCTATTAGCTTTTCTGGACTGAAGTGATCAGTTAACAGGTTTAACTAGTGCTTGATAAATACTTTTGTTCAGATAGTTAAAGCAATTAAAATGAACACTTGGAGATATTTATGGATATTTATGGATATTGGGTGACGAGGGGTCGCCTAACAGGCATGTGGATAGGGAGAGTAAGATGCTGTGGTTGAGGAACTTGGATAGCTCTCTCATGACCTTAGACCAAAACTGCATATCTGAAGTGCAGAGCCAGAATGATACTTAGGTGAATATTTAAAAATAAAAATTGTACTTTATATTACAGTTGAATAGACATAGGAGAGATTGCAGGGACTAGTAACTCAAATAGTGCTGGAAATGTATGTGAAAAAAAATCTAATCTAGTTTTCATAACCACCAACAGCAATCAGGCTCTTGACCATTGCTGGGTGTGAGTAAAGATTCTGATAAATTGCCAAGCCAAAAAAACCCAACAAAAACAACCACACCTTCGGCATTGCATAACCTCCCAATTCTTTTCATCCACACACTGTTGTACACACCCAAACAACCTTCGTCCTTTAGTCCATCGCTCTGCTTTCTGCAGCCTACCTAGCTTAATTGTATTCCTTCCCCAACAGCCTAGATTACACAGCTGGGCTCTGGGGGCAGAGAGCAAGTTGTCAACAAGTGTGGCACGAGTGAAGCCACAGCCCTTTACCCAGATTGACACTCCACCTGACTCAGCAGCACACAGGCACAGTTTACGAGACCTGTCCACCGCAATCAACAGCCTGCATCTGTCCTGAGTCTAATTCCACTTTTAACATTGTCCTTAGTAGAGAAAGGCGGTCAATGTTAAATTGAATTGCATTTCATTTTGCTGGGTGCACATAATGCACAGCATATTAATTAATCAATCAACATTCCAATTACAAAACGAAAATGAAAATGAAAGATGTATTTCACAAAATGTCTGCACAATGTGTGCAAACATAAAATATCTATGCATGGATCATAGCAGTCCATACATTCTTTATTTCTTGGAATCAGAAATACTGGTCAGCTGTGCTGTGCTGTGCTTTTTTACTTTCAGTATGCAGTTTGTACATGTCTGTATGTGGTTGCACTGTACTGGTCATCCACTTGTTAGCCAGCCATCTTCAGCACTGTCAGCACACTGTCTTTCTGAGATTGATGCATACGGACAGCCATTGATGGTGACTGATCTGAACACAGGTGAAATGGCTGTCCCCCTCAGCTCACATACACAAGTAACTGACAAGCCATGAGATGCATGGTGACCTGAACGAGTGACAAGCTGCTGACCCCACAGGTTGCCTCATTTGTTAAGAAGCCATCATCCTGTATAAACTTGTGTTCTGTTTGTCACATCTTTGATCCCTATTTTAAAGAAACCCAGTTGGTGACTGAGGTGCACGGTGCAGATTTAAAGCCTTTTCTGAAGTCGCGATGGCTATCACAAGGTCAATGCACATTAAAAGCTATGTACTTGATGTTACAAAAAGATACATATACAAAGAAGTTATAGCAGCTGTGGTTTGGGATATAATTACAGGAAAGGGACTAAAGATGTTTGATAAGGGAGTTTTCATGAAGGATTAGAGCCTTGTTGATGCAATAACTCCAATGACATTTGAACTCATGTTTTAGGGTCAGTCTGAATTTCTCCCAGACCAGATGGACCACTGATGGAATTTTAAGTTATTGAGCATGATAATTCAGTTAAGTGGGTATGTTTGGTATAATTATAGTCAGATCCATAAGTATTTGGACAGTGGCACTAATGGGCCTCTGTACAAAACCCCAATTGACTTTAAACTTCACCTCAAGGAGTTTGACAAAAGTATTGCATTGCAACTATTTGGGAATTTCAACAGTTTTCACATATAGCAAATTTCAGAGGCTCAAAAATAATTGGGTAGTTGACTGAATTGTTGTTTCAGGTGTGACTTATTCATTCATTATTCCACGATGAATTAAGAAGATAAAAGGTCTTAGGTTGATTCCAAGTATTGAACATGCATTCGGTAGCTGTTCAGTGGAACTCTTAATATGAGGTCCAAAGAGATGTCTGTACAAGTGAAGGAGGCCATTAAAGATAAAATAAACCTAAAAAATATCAGGAATGGATATATAACAGATTCAGTAAATTCTTAAAGGGAGGAATCCAATGGCAAGCTCAGCATCACCAAAAGGCCATGACCCAGAATTCAAACGATCATATTCTTTTCCAGCTGCTGCGTTCAAAGTGTCATCTTGTGGTTAAAAAGTCATTTTTTTGGCCTGTGTGAATCAAATGAGGTTGTAGTTGAACAGGGAGCTGGGATCAGTAATAATGTTGAGTTGCATAATTAAAGGAAACGTTCCTCTGTGTTTATTTATATGAGAAGCACATTCGTTGATTCAGTGTTACTTAAACATTGTTCTCACTAATAAACACAAACTGACCAACATAACATTTGTTGAGCTTCTTACCTTGAGAGACGGGGGCATGTGATTGACAGAAAGGTATAAGGGCAGGGAGAACACCATTGTTAAGGACAGTGATAATATAAAGTGACAGTAAGTTGCATTGAAAAAAGACATTATCAGATGAAAACAGACAAACCAGAAACCATCAAACACATTTACATTTTCCGATTAACCTTAAAAAGGATCTACCTGTTAGCATTAGAATGTATGACATCATCATGACATCAAATGAAACAGCACTGACTGGACCCAGATAAGAGGGTCACCAAAGAGTGAATGGGGTCAAAGGTAAAAGGAGTTAGTGAAAGATCAAGAAAGCCACCCTCCTTTGACATTGCAAGAACTGTTCCATTTATTGTGCCTTATTCGCACACAACATACACACTAGGTCCATTTAGGTTAAATGCCATTAGTAAGCATTTATTTACTCTGTAAATGGCATGTTTTTGCCCTCAGTACTCCAGGAATGTCAAATATAGCACACACACACACACACACACAAAAACAGTATGGTCTAGGGCATAGACCATATACCATAGACCATATTCAGCATAGACTCTATACTGAATATTAAAATCTCTTTAGGATACAAATGAAGCTAAGCAGCTCATTTGATTTGTCCTCTAATCCCTTTCAGATTAACAGTGAATGAATTAGGCAGTTGGTAAATCCCATCCTCAGTAAGTGTAAATCACAGGCATAAAAGGTCTGGTTGTGATGCAGAACAAAGGCTTGTCTGTTTCACAAGTGAGCACTCTTTATGCCCCCCCCCACACACACTGCTAACAAACTTTCAAATGTCCGCTTTATATAATTGAACCCATTTGCTGGATTGGCCCCCGCAGAGAGGGATGAAAAAAACCCACAGACAAACATTAACCCAGGGCCTGACCCTGCAGCATGTCAAGAAGATGAACGTTTGAGACTTGGGGGGGGGGGAACAGCATTCCACTTCCCGTAAACCAGTAAGGGGGAGGGAGGGGGATTTTGGGAAGTTTGGTGAGTCATCACTTTTTCTTTTCTACTGGCGCTCCCCCCTTTGGCATCGTAATGCTGAGATTTAATACCTCCAGAACAGATTTGGCCTGTCATGCTTTCAAAAGCGCTACTGAGTTTTGACAAGTGTCTCGTATTAAGCGTTACTGCTGGAGTCGCAGCTGTCTATGCGGCTGTCACCGTCACAAGTTCTCTTTGTTTGCCGCACACTTTGAAACCCTGAGGAGATATCAAGTTAAGACTCAAAGCATGAATAAAAGCATGCAATGACTTGAACTGCTGCTGGCTTGAAACTCTCATGGCTTCTCGCTGAGGTTTGTTCTTGTGAGCGTGCATGTGTAAAACAGCTTATGTGATCGGGTCAAATACAGTCGGTGTGATGACTCAGTAGATATCTGCCAGCTTGCTGACAATTTATTACTTGCTAACTTCATCTTGTGTGACAATAACATGCTGACGATGCTTGTAAAAATAATGACAGGGCTCAAATATAGGAGCTTTTACACCAGTTGTAGGAGCACCCCATAATGAAAAGTACTCAAATTCTAACAGAAAGAAAACAGATTTTATTGCTTTGCTCTTTTCTCCTATTTTTATGTCAGCTCTTTCGTGTGACTGGTCATTCGTCCTTAAATTGCTCTGTTCCACTAACTGATCATCAACATCATTTTGTGGTTAGGGACTCTCCCCAGAGGGCCTCTACACTTTGCACAATAACACCCCCAAGCCTTCTATTAGGAGCCATTGCGCTACAGCGGGTCGAGGCTCACTGCACTGTGCGACACACACACTCAGGATATTTATTACTCTTTAATGACAGACTTCACAAAGGATGATGTCACCGTCACAACAAAAGGATGGCTGTCCCAATCTCCTCTCTGTCCGACCGGCGTGACCTTAGTTGATTGATAGGCCTCTGTCTTACTGGACGCTTTGTGCCAATGCAGCCGTGGTGGTATGTGATATACAAGGTTTTCATCCTGATGCTGCTGCTGCTGCTGCTGCTGCTGCTGATGGGTAAGAGGGAATAATCAAAACAGTCGCAATAACTGGATAGGTTGACAAAGATGGTTGCGACAATAACATGGCATTAAACACTTGGTGTAAAGCCGTGTTTGGTCTTGTGGACAGCCTATTTGTGTTGTGTCCATACACACAATCGAAAGTGTGGCTTAAAATATGCCTGTGTGTGTGTGTGTGTATGTTCCATGTTGATAAGTTCAGACCTGACGTACTGGCCGTATTGGCTTTGGGTCACCTATCAGGCTCCGTTTGTACACGTGCCAGTTGTTGTCAAGAGGCATTTGCCCATCATTAGTCATAAACATGTACGAGCAGCTTGCATGGCCCTCGGCTTTACCTACAATTATTCCCCCAAGTATGTGTTCTTCCTTGATTTTACTATGAACAGACCTAAAAACATCTTTTCAACACAAAGCTTTAATACAAATTAATCATATGACCAGATGTGACCAAAGCTTCCATTCTGAAAGCAGCCCTCCAGTGGGGATGTTACCTGGCTGAACTGTATGAGGAGATGTTCCCCGATTATCCGAACAGAAGGCTATCACTGACTGTGGCATCATTAATGGATTGCCACAGACCGCATGCTCATCAACATAGTTAAAGATTGGCGGGCTTCAAGGCATTATCACCTCAGGCAACCCATCATATAAGCCACCTTATACTATTAACCCTGAAAAGTAGCCATAACTACCTAATTGATGACAAATGGCATCTGTGCTTGTTCACTTTGCTTGTGTGAATTGAATCAAATCAAATTTTATTTTTATAGCCCAAAATCACAAATTAAGATGTCTCACGCGGCTTGAACAAGTGTACGGATGTGTCACCCTCTGTCCTTATATCCTCGAACCAGGTAAGGAAAAATTTAAAAAACCCTGAAGAGAGAAAAATAAGAAACCTCAGGAAGAACCACACCGTAAGTCGAAAAATATATTAAATATATATAAATCCAGAGTTATGTGCAGTCTGTTGATGTGTAGCAGGTGAAGTGGATTTTAAAATTTTGAAATCCTGATCAAACACAATCTATTATTGTAATTAACTAGATTATTTTTTGTAATCAATTGAAAGCACTGTTTAAAAAATAAACAACTTTTTTCATCAGTGAAAATAAAGGATGAGATTTATCTCAGTGGAAATGTTTTACAATAACTTAATTTCACTTGCCAAGTCCGTCAAACACACTTATGTAAATGCACACATTGATGAGGCTTCATTAGCTTAAAATGAAAAATCCAGTCTCCTAACAACTACCTACATTATAAACGTAAAGATCTCTAACAGCATTTCTGTAAGTGTTCCCTTATGCCTATGCACATGTATGTTAACTAATACACTCATCAAATACCTTCCGTTTGAAATATAAAAAAACCCCAACAACCTCGACTGTGATTTATGAAAAACAAATTCCATTACCTCTCCAAACCCCTGCTTTTGGTTTTCCTTCAAATGGGTGCTTAGCTAGCTGACTCACTGACTGAAGTACAGCGGATTTCCACTTCCACTTTGGCCTGTTATATCTGAAAACAGTCAAGCTGAAAAACAGCAAGACGGGGAAGGGGAGAGGAGGGAGGAAGAGATGGAGATCTGGAGATCATTAGAAGCTGGCAGCTGTGGGCTAGAGTGGCTGATTCAGAGAAGACGAGAGGTGAAGAAAGATATGTGGATGACACACCACATGATTGCTATAATGAATGTAATATCTGTACATGTGTAGGTCATTAATGCAGAGCCTTGTGATTTAGCAGCAGGGAAGATGAAGAACGTAAAAAGTAATTTGTTTACGAAAGCAGTTATTCCTTTTTATAATTTCCACTGCCCTGCCTGTCTTTCCCCTCCAAACTAATAAAGTTTTATCTGGCTGTTTAACCATCAGTCTAATAATCTCTTTTTTTATTCTTCCTTTCAGACTTTGCCAGATATGACACACGTACACGCACACTCAGTCTCCGTGTCAACCTGTCACATCTGTGCTGGGAATCTGCTTAAAGAATACTACTAAAGAGAGAAGTAGAAAAAATATTCAAACATATATCACATACAGTACTTGCAGTAATACTGGTTGCTACACCCCACCTCATACAACTGACATATACATATTTATTGGAAGATACCACACTCAGTAGTCAAAGGCAGGTGTAAGTCTTAACTAGAGTGTCAGTCCAACCAAAGCAAATCCTAAATGGAGAGACAAAATCCCAAATCTAGTTAACAAACAAGTTTAAAACTAGGAGAAAACAATACATAAGAAACACTCTGAAACTGGTAATCACAAGGAGGAAATGCAAATCATGGAAAGAAATCATGACACAAAAAAGAACAGAACCGTTAAAGTAAAACAGTAAAAGACAAATTATGAATGAAGAAGCATTATTTCTCAGAATAAAGGACTACAGTAATATTGTAAAATGGTAATTATTCTTATCTTTAGAAATTTAAGGAATCCCTTTTCATGTGTGAGGTAGGGACGGTATAAACTTTACAAACTGAAAAAAAATGCACATTTCTTTTTCTTTGTAAATGAGAAAATAAAAGCATATTCTGCATTGAAGCATGAGACTAAATGGAAGCAACTCCGCTCCCTTCCTTGCTGCTGCTGCTCTGTAGCTCCTCCTTACAGTCACAGACAGTCATTTTGACATGTTGACAGCAGCTTCCTGGTCCTTCTGCTGTGGCCGATATGACTTTCCTTCTGCTGTGCTTCCTTACATTGAAATTATTGGGAGCAGCAATTTACCATCCAGCAGTGTGAAAAGACCTTAAAGCAAAGCAAAGCAAAGCAAAAATACCTGTTCAGGACTGAAATGGCTGTGTCATACTTTATCAGTATACTAAAACCATATTAGCACCATATCAGTGGTACAACAAGCTGCAGAATTTGTCTTATCAAATGGAGTTTATTGTTGGTTTGGTCATAAGGACTTGCCGGCCTGATTTTATTGTTGAACATTCAATGAATGAAGCACTAAATTAGTTAGTTTACAATTTTTCAGAGTGCATTAACAGACTTAGATTTTTTGTGTAACTTTGTTTAAACTAACTGCTTTTAATTGAACAAAATATTGTAGTACTCTGTACACCTATGAAAACTAACAAGGGATTTTGTGGTTACTGATTGGAATTATCATCAGAGGAAAAATCTGAAAACTATTTCTCAATCTCCATAATGTGTGATCTAATTTCACCCAAATTAGAAAAGTTGTACACAGTAATCAAGTGTTTTACAGATTTTTTTAAAACTTGAGAGTAACCAGTGCTTGCCTGTTATGCAAGCTAGCTACTGCCAATTTAACCTTTAAGGGATGGTTCTCAGTTCAGCAAAAAAAAAAAAAAAAAATAGTCACAATGAAATGTTCTGATTCCACACAGACACTGATTTACACTGTCTGTTGAACCTATGTGAGTCAATTTTCAGATTGGGGTTAGGCAGAGGAAGTGAGACAGGTCTGCCACAAACAGAAAGCAGTCGGAATCCACACGAGTTATTCCAGCTCTTCCATATCCTGTTGAAGATATCCACTGAAAGGCTTGTATGAGTCGTGGACTGCAGTGGGTCTCTGGGTTTTTAACCATGACTCACTCCCCCAATCAAAAAGCAAAATACCCCATGAATGACTCATCCAAGGCTCCAACACACCCTGACACATGCATATAAAGTGTACTCATACATATCATACACAGGTACAAACAGAGAAAAAATACAGATGTAAATACTGCTGGCTTTGCTTGGAGCAATGGAAGCAACTGAAATCCAGGGCAGAGTAATTGGCAACCATGTGAGGGGGAAAATATTACTTCCCCTGAGGCTGACTGGGGATTTCTCCCACTGTACAAGGCCCGCCCTCATAAAACAGCTTAAACACACACACCAGCCAAATACATAAAACTAGCATTACACACATTACTTTAGAATACACTTTTTTAATTAATCTCATGCTACTGTGTTATTTCAGCTTGGTGAACTATGGGATGGAGTAAACATGCCTATTACTGGCTGTCAGAGAAAGGCTAAGAACTTGACATGAAATTGTGAAAAGCTATGTCTGTCCTCCTGCATATCCAGATTTCTTATGCTCACTCCGAAATTGCACTTTTTGAATGGCTGACTTTCAGTTATACTTCACTCTCTCCTGACCTCTTCCCTCTTCTGCTCAACTCTTTTATTCTTTATGCTATTGTTCCCTTCCTGCCATCTAACATCACTGGTGGTCTTACATCAACACAGTGGTGGTCTGAGACCCATGTAGTCCAGGTCACAATGGGGAAAGCAGACATTAACTGAGTCAGAGAACATACATACATAAAAA